>CM044013.1:15263704-15423704 GCA_024085815.1 Flaveria linearis
CTCACTACAGAAGAAGATGTTTTGGGACTCAGTTATGACACGCTGAAGAAGATCAGCAGGATGTAGATAAAGTACAAATACGATGATCAGAAAACTGCTGTATCTTACTTCTACAACAAAATCATATCAAGAGTCAAGGAGCTTGCAGTGTTGAAAGACTGATTACAAGTAGCTAAGCCTAAGGGGGAGTATTGTTAGATCTAGATTGTATAGGGCTAGATCATTTTTGTATAGGCTTAGTACTTGAAAATAAAGTCTTGTAATTAATATTTGTAACAATCAAAATATATATATGTGCTTTGAATCTATAGGATAACCCCATATATGTGTGTTGATTTGTGACTTGACAGGGAAAAACAATATACTTGGACGGATTCATGGAATTGACCAAGTGTAAGAAACATCTACGGATGAACAATTTTGTTAATCCGTAGATATGTTTCTTACAAGACCAAATGACCAAGTGAATGTTCCTGCGGATGATCAAGTACCGTGAAGTGAAGACTCCTACGGAAGAAGGATTTCCTGCGGAAGAAGGATTTCCTACGGAAGAGCAACTTTGCTACGGAAGACCAATCATCTACGGAAGAACAAAAGTGCTGCGGATGACAAGACTCCTGCGAAGGATCATTATACTTGTGCGATTGTAAATACCAAGTCAATCAAGTCAACACAATCAATAACAAATCCCGAGAGATCCGGTGTTTCCTAATCCGACTCAAATCATCTATAAATATGAGTCCTAGGTTTCACATCTCGGTGAACACAATCAATCATTACTACGGCTGTCAAGAGTTCATTGTGCAACCCTAGCTGCCGTCACATCAACATCAAACATTATTCGATTCACAGAATTCGTTGTTCATAGTTATCAGTTATTATTCTTTTGTAATCATTACCTTATAGTTAATGAAATACATTTGAATTATTATTGATTTCACATTTATTGTGTTTCTGTGGTTGTGTTCATCGTTAATCATTAAAACAATTAAACGTCAATTAGTGATAATTCCGCGATCATTAAATTGATTTATTTTAATACTGATAATTCTTGAATCGCGATCCTTGGATTCACATTATGTATATTTTCTTTTCTGTATTCAGAGTCAAGAATGGGTACTTGTTCGTGTTAATATGCGAACAATAAAATTGGAGATTTTTGTAGTGAAGAAATAGGTGGTAATAAATTTGGTCGGTTGGTTCACCCGGTGTTGATGAAAATATGTGTATTTTGGCGCTCTATTAGTAAACCTCCGTTTTTGGAAAAATTCTAAACAATCAGAAAAACCATTTGGGATTGAAGTAAATGAAGATTATGTTACATCTTCCGAAAACTTAAAAGGTAATGAAGGAGTTTACATTCAATGTTGATGGAACATTTGGTTACGGGAAACTCGTAGATTGTGGTGAAAATTTTAAGGAGATGTGTAAGTTGTATAGACGGTTCATGACTGATCAATTTTATTTCTAGCGTAGCTTACCCCGTCCTCATAAGAATTTTATTGTATTAGTTGTAATGATTTTATTATAAGAGATGACAGATTTGAAAGTGAATGAATAAAATGGTTGGTTGAAGACTATTTATAGTAGTTTTGAAATTAATATTATTTTCTTATATTTTATTTATAATCGTCGGTGGCAAGTGGAACATTTGCACAAGTGGCATAGAATAGATAAAAAGATTTAATAACATATATTTGAAACAAAATACATAGATTTAATAACATACATAATTTATTTTTTTTATATTTTCTTTCATTCTACTCATTACATTTGATGCTACCAACTCTGCTAATTTGTCACGGAAATTTTGAGGAGTTTGACTGGTATCAATTGGTAACATAACGTCTTCACCTTTAATTAAATGTTCTACAAACAGACACACACACACCCCGTATCTCCTGATCGTCTGCTTGTATGGGCACGTTAGATGGAAAAATTATCTTGTATATTTGCAGTAGAACAACAACTCCATGATTATCATAAAATTTATTATTGAATAACTAATTACGGATTGGTTTTCATAAACTTTCAATAAGCTGTTTAGTTTACTGGGGCTTAAATGTAGGAAGACTGTCAAAAAAATAAATATAAATACTATAACTCTAAGTTATTAATTAAAATTTTATAAAATAATTAAATAAAGTAAATTGTATGCCTGTTATATACATACACAGTCCAGTTACGAATATCCATCTTTAGTAATAACCAGTGTAAATTATCAACATTAAGCGGAATGTAAAGCTGCAATGTTTAAACATTTCTAAATATTAGTTGTACATTTATGAGAACATAATAATTATTAAATTTACAATATTTTTACCTCATCAACTGAACTTATAACCGGATATGGAGATTTTGATCCGTCGGCATACACGTTACAATTATCACCCTTAAGTAGACAAAATGCAAACCATGGCGGCAAAATCGACCAATTTGTATTCACAGGACGTGTTCTATACTGATATATTTGCCAAGCCAATAAATGCTGCAATCGTAAATAAAAATTAAATTTTTAAAAAATTTATAAACTATGAATTATTTTTTTATTAAAAATAAGTTACTTACGTCATCCTCTAGCCAATCAAGATATCCGGTCATACCATACGTCATCCTCTAGCCAATCAAGATATCCGGTCATACCATTAACGTTCCTAAACATTTCTTTGAAAGTTCAAAATCGAACGTGAGAGATGTCTTAAATTTATCACCGCTGTTGAATAACTCTATAGCATTTGCTGATTTAGCCTTGTTGAATTTATCAACAACGGGAGTCGGTGACAAAATTTGATACGGTGAACAAAACGTTGGCCCTGGTTTAATAACATGTTTCTCTTTTCTTTGTGCCAAAGGAAGCGTCTGTAATAATTAGAATTTATTAAACATATATTAATATTTTCTTAAAATAATGAAAAACTATCAATGTTATATTTTTATATATTATCACATTTTCAACCGTAGAAAGGTTAAGACATGGTGTTAACTGTTCAGCATCCGGAAACTGTTAAAACGGAGTTTCCATATTAACATAAGCATTTGATATTTCTTCACTTTTGGCTTTTAAAACATTACGCTACAAAAAAGTATATAATTGTTAATCGCTACTTACACATAACTGACGTGTAATTATAAAAATTAAATTACTTACAACAACCCGAGAAATGAAATCCTCTAAATTCTTCATTTCAAAAGGATTATATATTTTTTCCAAAGCCTATTAAAATTAACATAATTTTTATTTCATTTCATAATTACTCACAATAATTAAAAAACATGTAATTAAAAAACTTACCATAATACGGTCACGCAACTCTTTTAATATATCATTTGATACCATATTCGAATTTTTGATGTAATCATATTGAGACTCAAGCGGACTGCAGGGCTTCTTATCAATACGTTTAGTTAAAGGTCTACTTACCGAATTTTCTCCCCCAAAATAACAACTTTCTCTATAAAAAGGCTCGTGTAATTCAAGTTCAGTTGCAATCATATTCATCGGATAAAACGAAGTCTGAAAAGATACAACCATTCACTTAGAACACTTGTATTTAGAAGCGATTAAATAAAAAATACCTACAGATCTAGATTGACTATAATAGCTAATATTCGCTCCCATGATATATACTTTCAGAACGCGGCCATACCATCACTCTTGGTAAAAATCCACGCAATGGTTTATTATTACGAAATTCTGAAAATATCTCAAATACCCACATCCAAAAAAAGTTTGGGAATTAATAAATATCAAATGTAAATAAATTAAAAATTCAAAAAAATTATCTTAAACGACCATATAAAACCTTTCAACGAGTAATTTAATTTCACATCCCCTTTACGTTGAGCTCTTTGATGCTTCAATAACGGCTCATGAATATCTGGGTATGTGCGTCGCCAAATAGCCGTACCCCATGGATAATCATTCCAGGCCTCCAAATCGTTAACCAAATCTAAAATATTATTGTTTAAATGGTTCTCGCCTTCTAATCCCCAAAAACCTTATTCAACCAGTAATAATAAACAAACACGAACGACGGTCATGTCATCTAAATATTCAATTTTTGTTTTGAAAACGGTTTTTAAATTATCCGTTGTCGGTTTAATATAACCATATTCACCGAATACTTTGTCGACAAAGTTTCTGATACACTTATTTTTTGTCTACATTCTCCAAATTTAAAACAGTAATTAAACAAAATTCTTTTGGTCCGAATGTTAACTCAACACCTTTAACTAAAAACTTTATATCCATTTCTGGGTTTTCACAAGGAACCTGACGTGGTAACATTACGTTTATCATTGCCGGATCGTTATTAATACATTCACATGATAACCAGATTTTAAAGCACGTCGACTCAAAAATTTGTAACTGAAATGGATGCTTATTAAGGTGTAGCGATATATTTTTAATAACGTTAAATTCATTCTAATAGTAACATGTCCCCTAAAATATTAATGCGTAAAAGACATTTTATAAAAATAAATATCGATAAATTAAAAAATATTTATTTGTAAAATATAATAAAACTTACTTGTAAATTCATTGTTAAACTTCCGAAACGTGCTCCACACTTGAAAAATCAGCAATTGAAACTATGGTCTCGCAAACATCTCGTTTTTTCAGAGAAATGTCTCGCTATTTAAACTACGGTCTCGCCCATAAAGGTGTACACGTGGCTGTGGCGATACAACTGTCTTATCATCTCGCGACTATCTTGCCTAGGGCAGTGTGTGTACGTCAGCTTTTCAGAAAAAGCTGGAAGGCGATATCCCTGTCACAACAGCACGCTATCGTCTCGCCATCATCTCGCCTAAACATCGCCTACAGCAGTGTGCACAACCAACGGGAGGTGGACGTGTGTAAAGTGGTTATATATCTCACCTAAATCTCGGTACTTTATGTTAAATCGTAATCTTTTGTAATATTTTTCTATTTACGTTTAGAAATTGAATTTTAATTTTGTTTTTTTTATTTCCGAAAAAGTAATATAAATAGATGTTTAAACTTTGTTTTTCAAATAAAATGAAATCATTTTTTTAAAACTCCGGGATAAAGAACTTTGTCTTTCATCCATTGCTTTTTTATCTACATAATACTGATAAAAAAACATGGAAAATAATTTTATTCTTCGATTCGCTCTAAAATTATGACATCCGGGTTATGATTCATATGTGCATGATATGTCTAGAAAGGATTTGAAGAAGAAAATTATCACAAAAGATTTGTGGTTTTATTTTTAACGGAAGATTTCTTGTATTTTTCAGTTGATAAATATAAATCCATTTATTTCTTGAATGTATAGTTTTAGTTTTCACGAAAGATTTCTTGTACTTTTCAGTTGATAAATATAAATCCATTTATTTCTTGAATGTATAGTTTTATTTTTCATGGAAGATTTCTTGTATTTTTCAGTTTAAAATTTTGCTATGAATTATTATGTGTGAGATAATTATCAACAATTGACTAAACACATAACTAAATTTGATTAAATATAAACACAACATGAAAATACATTAATATATTATAATGAGGACTTTAACTACTAAAGAAGATACACTTTTTTATTAAGGATGGTTTAAATCAAACTCCCATTTTTGTGAAACTTCACCAGTTGCATCACGTACATAATCAGAAAAACTATGAGGATCGACATAAGCGTTTGGATTATTACGATTGCTGCATCCACGTCCTGTTGATCTTGTTGTTGCTTGTGAAGGGGCTGCGTTTTTACATTGGTCACGATGGTGTCTTTCTACATTACATCTACTACAAAATGTAGGTGTAACTTTTTCACCGTGAGAGGGTATACGTTTGTTCTCACGTGACCTTCCTGCTTGTCTCTTGTTCATTAATGGTGGCTTAAGAGGCACCAAATATGAAGGGACTTCCCGTTCTAATCGACCTGGTAAAAGATTTATGGTCTCTTCATAAGTTGCCTTATAAACGTCTTTTGAAAACCAAACATTAGTCATGTTACTGCAGTCAGTTATATTTAAAAAATTGAAACAGCAATTACATGACCACACGGTAGACCTAATAATTCCCATTGACGACAACTACAGCTTTGACTGTGTAAATTAACTAAACCCTTTTTACCACCGTCAGCAACCTCAAAACAATGATCGTTGATACATGTTGCTGTCCACATAACACTTTTTTTTATTCTTCGCCTAATTTTATTTTCAGCCCATTTAGTAATCGTGTGCTGTAAATTTGCTGTCAATAAAAAATAACAACTATATATTATAATTTAAAATACATTATGAAAATACAATTATATAAAACGATAAAATACCTCCAATTTGTCTACGATTAAAATACTACTTTTGTAAATACTCTCGAAAAAATTCAATAAGATCGGTGTAGGGAGTTTTCTTGCATGTCGAGACAAAGCATTGATAGACTCGACACTGTTAGACGTCATTATATTATATCGCCTCCCTGAATAATGTGCTCTTGACTATTTTTAAAACCAATATTGAACAAAGTATTTTGAACGTGAGGAAGAGTAGATGTTAATCTAAACAGTCCATCCTCAAAGTCACATAACATGTAAGCTTTGCAAGTCTGCCACCATAACAACTCAAATTTTTTCCATTTCATAGACTTAAGTCGTAAGTTCATCATCAAATGACAACAACAGAGTCCATGAAAGGCGTCGGGGAATACTGTTTTTATTGCTACATCGATTGATGCAACACGATCAGATATAATTGCTAAATGCGGATTAATACCGATACACTCTTTAAGCCTACTCAAAAACCAGGTCCAAAAATCTCCACTCTCTGTTTTTCCAACACCATATGCTATTGGTAAAATTTGATTGTTGCCATCCATTGCTACAGCCAAAAACATAGTACCCAAATATTTACCTTTTAAATGTGCACCGTCTATGACAATCAAAGGTCGTAAATGTCTCACAAAACTACGAATCTAAATAAAAAAATTAAATTAATACTTTTAATAATATTATATAATAATTTGTAAATTTATATAAGATAACGAAAATACTTACCGCAACACCAATAGCCACAAAAAAATTTCAAAACATCCACTTTCATCTGTTGCAATGTGGGTCACACTTTCGGGGTTCGCCTTCTTTAAATTATAACAATAATCAAGAAGATTTTCAAATGATTTCTCGGGTGACCCGTTTAAAAATTGAAAAGCATAATTTCCCCCCCCCCCCTCCAAACTTGTTGATAAGATAAATCAATTTTATAATTTAACCAAAAATCATTCATAATTTCTTTACCACGATATATTCGTCCGCTGTCTTTAAGTTGATCTTTAATAATATGACCAACAACCTTTTTGTTAGCTTGATGTATATTGGGATAAGTCTGCGTTCTCGAACAAGTATAAATATCGTTAAAATACCTAACTTAAAAATATTTGAACTTTCAAACGCATATGCTCTAATACGCCAACTGCATTCTTTGTTTCGAAATGATGCTTCAAATCTTTTTTTGATGATCGCTCGACTTTTAACTCAAAACAATAACTAACACACATTTTACCTAGTTCCAGCTGCAGATCATCTTTAGTGTTAAAACATTGACCTTCTTTTACATTTGAAGATGATGACTTATAATTTTTAAGGTCATTATCTGTGAGATCGGACAAAGAATCAGGCAATTTATGATAATTTGTAACTGGAACTTTTATCTCACAATCTTCATTCACAACAGGAGAAAATTTCTTCTTTTCAAAATTATCATTTAAATCAAAATTTTCTTTTTGTAAATTATTATTTTCTTTTGTTACAAAACTACTACCAGCATCATCTTCTTCACTAACATATAAGGTAAAAATATGATTTGGATCATTAATAATAAGATTTATAAAAATAAACAATCATTATCATTCAATATGTCAATTGAATGAGTGTACGTATACATTTTATAACGTAATCTTATATGTTTTTTAAAAACAAATATACTAAAAACAAGATTATTTAATTCTTCAAATGTAATATTAACCGGTAAAGAGATAGCCTGTCGATTACACCGAACTCTTATAGAAACATACTCTTCGACTTCATTATTAAACTTCCATTTTCCACCGCTGCATACAACAATATTAACAAACATGGTTGAAACTTTATATACGTGTGAAATAAGATGGATGAAATTGTGTTACAAATTTTTAAGTGTTAGCATATTATGTATAGTATTATTACATAAATTATGGTAGATAGAATATATTAATTATAAATTTAATGATATTTAATATTATATTAGGTGTATTTTGGGGTGGGCTCAACAAACAGTCTGAAATCTTGAAAGCCCAAATTTTTAATGTTTTGTGCCTAAAATATTATTAATCACAAAAGGCCAACAAAGCCCATGCGAATGAAGGCCCAGGCGAGACGCAACACTTATGCCGGCGCCCCGTCTCGCCAGCCAGAATTTTACTTTTTTTAAACTTTAAATGAATAGCGATACCTATTCATATTAGGCGAGACTGGAGCGAGATTAGATTTTTTTTAATTTGGGCAAGACAGGGGGCGATATATCATGTATATGTATCGCCTTGCCCTTTATTTTGGCGATATATCATGTATATGTATCGCCGGGAGGCGATAATGTGCCACGTGACCATTTCTCATTGGTTGTCTATTTTGGTATTTTATTTAGTCAAAGGCTATTACACAAATTTTAATTGGTCAAATGGCCATTTTGATAAACTTCCCTTAAAAGTTTTCATGATAACATAATACTATTAAAACTTTGATCGTGGTATGAGTAGGACAAACTTAGTACACAAGTACACAACTTTGTATGCGTGAGGTCCAAAGGGTGTAAGACTAACTTGGGCATAATGTGTAACACCCTCAATTTCATAATAATATAATAAGGAGGGTGCTACTAGTTGGGTTATTTTAACAATTCAGAGACTACAAACGCAGCGGAAATTTTTATGTATTAAAAACTTTTTTTACATCATTAACAATCATTACAACACTTCAACTGACATCTCAAAACTTTGTCAAACTTCATATACATCTTTCCCAAAACCCAACATTTAGCTAGTATCATACACCATAACCGAATTTAACTCGGTGGGGCGCCTCCGCGAATATTTCTGTTAATACCTGGCATGCATAAGAAAACAAACACAAAATCAGCTAAACTGGTGAGTTCTAACGTACACCACATTTCAATAATAACAACTCATCAACTGTTACAACACCGAATAATTCATAAACATTTATCAGTCCATTTATTCATCTCAGTATTGATATGCATATCGAATACCCACAAGGTATTTATGGACATCTTTTTATCGATTTTAATTTGGTGGGTCAAACCTCCACCTCGCGCGTTGACGGGTCAAACCTCCGTCTATAGTTTGGTGGGTCAAACCTCCACCTCGCGCGTTGACGGGTCAAACCTCCTTCTATAATTGGCGTTGACGGGTCAAACCTCCGTCTATAGTTGGTGGGTCAAACCTCCACCTCGCCATTCACCACAATTTACCACTTTCAACTCTTATTCACATTTTCTATTTATTTATATGCATGCCAGTGCCCGATTTTGTCAAACATTTATCAAACGGCGTTAACACATAAAAAGGGCAATTAGAACTCACCTTAATGTTTTCAGCAAGTGGTTATCAATCCAAATATACTAGGGCAGCTAAAACTTCTCCTTCTCAAAGCAAATCTAAAACAACAACCCTAACTTAGTCAAATCACCCCTAGCTGACCACTTCCCACGACTAAGGGTATACGACTGGACTCATTCGTACGACTGAACATGCAACTGAGCTTAGTCGTACGAATGGACCATACGACAGAGGTGCGAATGAGCTATAACAGGGTTTGTGCGAATGACCTCCATTCGTGCGATTGGTTCATGCGACTGAACTTCAGTCGCACGATTAAACAATGCGATTGACTCAGTCGCATGAATGGGTCATGCGACTGGGCTCATTCGCCTAAAACGGATCAGCAGCTGTGTTCTTGACATATTTGATCCAAAAACTCGAGTTTTAACCGTTCAGATTATGCCATATTCACAACAGAACATATACACTTTATTTACAACCGTTTCGGGTCCTTATTTCATCAAACTTCACAAAAACTAGGATCCGAACCCTCACTTTTTAGCTTAACAGAAAAATTAAACAAAGCCCAGATTTAAAACATGTTTTTGGATCAATTTCAACCACCTACACAGCTTAACATATTCAAGAATCGATCCGTACCAAGCGAAACTTACCGAAACGGAGTTAGCTTAGTCGATTTGGCAAGAACAGGGTGTTTGGGTTCGAAAGGAACAAGGGGATGAGATTACTGCAGATAAAATCTGCTTTTGAACACCCTTAACCGCCCTACTTATCCTACATGCCTATTTTAGCCGCCATACTCAGTCGCACGACTGGACCCATTCGCACGGCTCAATCGTACGACTGAGCCCATACGCCCGTCATTCGTGCGATTGGGCCTCATTCGTACGCATGGCGTGCGACTGAGGTTCATTCGTACGCATGTTATGCGACTGAACACTAATCCTAATAAATAAATAAATATCAAACTTTTTGGATGTTACAAGTCTACCCACCTTATTTAGGGTTTCGTCCTCGAAACCTGGCTAAAACAATTGGGGGTAGTTCCGTCTCATTTCTTCTTTTGTTTCCCAGGTTGACTCAGATCCTTGGCGATGTGCCCACTGCACCCGGACTAAGCTAATGCTTTTATTTCTAAGTTTCTTCTCCTTACAATCTATAATGGCCACAGGTTGTTCAACATAATTGAGCTTCTCATCAACCTCAATATCATTTAATGGTACATATTGAGTTTCATTAGCTAAGCATTTTCGTAACTGGGAGACGTGGAAGGTTGGATGAATAGTACTCAGTTCTTCTGGTAGATCTAATTTATATGCTACATACCCCACTTTCTCTATTATTCGGAAAGGTCCAATAAAACGTGGACTTAGTTTGCTCCTTTTTCTAAATCGAATGATGCCTTTCCATGGAGAAACTTTTAACAAAACAAAATCCCCAACTTTAAATTCTAATGGTTTCCTTCTACGATCTGCATATGATTTCTGCCTGCTTTTCGCCTCTCTAATACGATTTTTAACTACTTCAAACTTTGACATTGTTTCTTTAACTATTTCACTATTCCCCAATTCACGTTTCCCCATATCTCCCCATTAAAGTGGAGTTCTGCACTTTCTTCCGTACAACATCTCAAACGGAGACATCTGAAGGGTAGCTTGATAACTGTTGTTGTATGCAAATTCAGCTAAAGGAAGATGACTATCCCAGCTACCTCCAAAATCAATACTACATGCCCGTAGCATATCCTCCAATGTTTGAATAGTTCTTTCACTTTGGCCATCTGTTTGGGGATGATAGGCTGTACTAAAATAAAGTTTGGTCCCCATTGCCTCATGAAACTTCCTCCAATATCTAGAGGTAAACCTGGCATCCCTATCAGACGTGATACTTTTTGGAACTCCATGTAATCTAACTA
The DNA here is from genome assembly GCA_024085815.1 of Flaveria linearis. NCBI lineage: Eukaryota > Viridiplantae > Streptophyta > Magnoliopsida > Asterales > Asteraceae > Flaveria > Flaveria linearis. Next base: position 15,275,194 of record CM044013.1, read on the forward strand.
TTTCTTTTGTAAAGATATCAGCTAGCCTTTCCACCGAGTAGGTTTCCCGTATAGGTAAAAATAAAGCACTCTTGGTTAGTTGGTCTACCACTACCCAAATAGTATCATAACCTTTTGGTGTACGAGGTAGTTTAGTTATAAAATCCATGGTCAGATCATCCCACTTCCAGGCTGGAATAGCTAAGGGTTGCAATAATCCATATGGCTTCTGATGTTCAGCTTTCACTTGGGCACACGTCAGACATTTATTTACATACTGCATCACGTTAAATTTCATTCCTGGCCACCAATAATCATGCTTCAAATCTTGATACATCTTGGTCATGCCTGGGTGAACGGAATACCTCGATTTGTGAGCTTCATCAAGTACCCTATCGCGTAAAGCCAACGGAACCCACATTCGACCAAATCTGATTTTAACACCATGGCTATTTTCTTCTAAATATTTTTCTTGACCAACCATTCTTTCTCTCTTAATGTTTTCTTCTTTTAATGCTTCCAATTGGGCTTCTTTCAGCTGTTGCATAAAATCAGGAGTAATCACAAGTTTATACGCCTTAACCTTAATCGGTTCGTACTTCTCCTTTCTGCTCAATGCATCAGCAACCACATTTGCTTTCCCGGGGTGATACAAAATTTCACAATCATAATCTTTGATTAACTCCAACCATCGCCTTTGTCTCATATTCAAATCTTTTTGCTCAAAGAAGCACTTCAGGATCTTATGATCAGTAAAGATGGTACACCTCACTCCATATAAGTAATGTCACCATGTCTTAAGAGCAAAAACTACAGCTGCTAATTCTAAATCGTGGGTTGGGTTATTAACTTCATGGGTCTTCAACTGTCTAGAAGCATAAGCAATAACTCTCCCACGTTGCATCAAAACACACCCCAATCCCTGATATGATGCATCAGAGTATATCACTAAATTATCTACACCTTCTGGTATGGCCAATACTGGGGCTTGAGTTAACCGATTCTTTAGTTCCTGAAAAGCAACTTCTTGTTCTTTATTCCATTCACACCTAACATCTTTTCGAGTTAACTTCGTTAACGGAGAAGCAATTTTAGCAAAATCTTGAATGAATCTTCTATAGTATCCTGCCAGTCCTAAGAAACTACGAATTTCTGAAGGACTTTTAGGAATTTCCCAATTCATCACAGCTTCAATCTTTGCAGGATCTACTAATATTCCATCCGCATTCACCACATGGCCCAAAAATTGCACTTCCCTTAACCAGAATTCACACTTCGAGAATTTTGCATACAACTTATTCTTTCTCAAGTTTTCCAATACTTCTTGAATGTGACAAGCATGATCTCCTTCGTTCTTAGAATAGATCAAAATATCATCTATAAACACAATTACCGATTTATCCAGCATCGGTTTACATACTCTGTTCATCAAATCCATGAATGCAGCAGGAGCATTCGTTAACCCAAACGACATCACCAAAAATTCATAATGCCCATATCGCGTACGAAAAGCTGTTTTTGGTATGTCTTCTTCTTTTACCTTTAACTGATGATACCCGGATCTAAGATCTATCTTTGAGAACCAATTAGCACCTTGGAGTTGATCAAACAAATCATCTATACGAGGTAATGGGTATTTATTCTTAACAGTTAGCTTGTTTAGTTCTCTATAATCTATACACATCCTCAAACTGCTATTCTTCTTCTTTACAAACAGAACTGGAGCACCCCACGACGAAGTGCTTGGTCGAATAAAACCTTTGTATAATAATTCCTGTAATTGCTTCAGAAGTTCCTTCAGCTCAGCCGGTGCAAGTCTATAAGGGGTTTTAGCGACAGGTTTTGCTTCAGGTACTAAGTCAATTCTAAACTCAATTTCTCTATCAGGAGGTATACCGGGTAGATCCTCAGGAAATACATCGGGGAAATCACAAACCACTGGAACATCTTCTAATTTCTTCGTCTTCTTAGCAGTATCAACGACATATGCCAAAAATGACTTGCAACCCCTACTCAATAATTTCTCAGCCTTAATCATAGATATGACTTTCACCACACTATCATGTTCATCACCAAAAACCGTTACCAAATTACCATCTGGTACTCGCAACACAATCATCTTTCTTTTGCATAATATCTAAGCCTCAAACGTAGATAACCAGTCCATTCCCAATACTACATCAAAACCTCCTAATTTCATCATATGTAACTTAGCAGGAAATTTTACACCTTCTAGTTTGACAAAGCAATCATCTATTACCTCACTAACAACTATAAATTCATTAGAGACAGTTTCTACTGAAAAGGCAACATCTAGCTTTGATGGTTTAACTTTTATTAAGGCATGGAATTTTATTGATATAAAACTTCTACTAGCCCCCGAATCAAATAAAATTCTAGCTGGTACATCATTAACAAGAAACGTACTCGACACAACATCTGGTAATGCCTTAGCCTCCTCCGTAGTTATTGTAAATGCTCTCCCCGCAGTACTGCTACTACCACTCGTACTGACTTTACTTGGTCCTCCCATTGCACGAATAGGGACCGGTCCAGGTCTAAACTTTGGACATTCAGATTTCATATGTCCCATCTCCCCACATTCATAACACCGAAGTTCTGGACATCTGGAAACGAAATGTCCAGGCTTCCTACATTTACGACATGCCGGGTGATTCAATCTACATTCTCCTCTATGAAACTTCCCACATCTATTACACCGAGGAGGGGGACCTACAAAGCCCCTAGCATTAAACTTTCTCTTCTACGGCCCACTCTGTCCATACATAGGCCTAGAACTCAGTGAAGCTTCCTGACGACTAACCACTTCTTCTTTCACCACAGGTTTCTCGGACTCAGCGACTTCCTCATACATGTCCGCAGCCAAATTTACCGTGGCTTGGTATGTAGAAGGAGAATTAGACTTTACTAGCATTCTCACCTTAGGGGGTAATCCCTGAATATACCTAGTAATCCTCTTCGCCTCAGGAGTTACTAAATGAGGTACCAAACGAGCCATTTCTTCAAATCTAGAAGTATACTCTTTATGACTTAAACTGCCTGCCTGAAATTGTAAAAACTTAATCTCAATTCTGTCTATCTCGCCTTTTGGACAGAACTTTTCGATCACCAGTGCTTTAAAAGTTTCCCACGTCATCTGACTCACAGCAGTCTCGCCCATGGCCTGTTCTACTGTATCCCACCAATACAAGGCTTCTGCTTGAAAAGAATGCACTGCAAAGCCCACTTTCTGGTCTTCCTTGTATCTACTAAGTTTAAACGCTGCTTCCATCTCTCGTAGCCACTTATAAGTTACTACTACATCCTTCTGGCCTTCAAACTTAGGCGGGTCACATTCTTTTAAATGTTTATATGACACTGGTTTCTCCACTACCGGCTCAACAACAACAGGTGGAGGAGTTGGTTGGGAAGATGATTCACCACCTTTCCTAAGGTCGCTCAACATTTCAGGTAAGGTAGTACGCAACACTCGGGCGACCTCATCACCTATAGCCGCCTTAAGTTCATCACCTGAGATCCTAGCTTCAGGTCTAGAATTTGTATTAGTGGTTTCCTCCATCTACGATCAGAAATAAACCATAATCAAATAATGAGTGATACCAGGATGTTGCATATAATGTAAATTGCTCATAACATTGGTCAGGTGTTATCAATTATTTACTTATTCACTCCATCCTGCCTTTTCTCATTATCTTTTCACAGTTTATTTCTACTTCTATCTAAACCACAGAATCATGTATACACATAATACTATCCTTCAATCTAGACAATTGCTTTTATTTATCAATCAACTAAATTATCACTAACAATTATTCACACAATATTCCACCCCACTTCCGGTTGTAGATACTTGCACTTCCCACATTTTCAGTTAAAGTATGAAACAATCAATTCTTCAAATTTCTTTAACTAAGGCTCTGATACCAACTTGTAACACCCTCAATTTCATAATAATATAATAAGGAGGGTGCTACTAGTTGGGTTATTTTAACAATTCAGAGACTACAAACGCAGCGGAAATTTTTATATATTAAAAACTTTTTTTACATCATGTAACATCCTGTATTTTTGTATAATACCTTGTGATCATATTTGTCATTTCATTTAAGTCTGTGGACTCATTCGTAAAATTTAAATTATTTAAGGATTAATAGTCATAATGATAATAATAGTAATAGTAATAATAATAATAATAATAATAATCATAATAATAATAATAATAATAATAATAATAATAATAATAATAATAATAACCATAATAATAATAATAATAATAATAATAATAATAATAATAATAGCAATAATAGCAATAATCATAATGAGTGTTAATCGTTTAAATATATAAAATAATATGAGTTTTTATCTTAAAAAATTGAAATTAATAAGTTAGGCATAAAATAATAACATTTTAAATTTCAAGGTCCAAATTGAAAATTTGTTTAAACTAAAAACTGAACTTTGCAACCAAAACTGCAAATACATAAACCGCAGGGACCAAATTGTAAAATTCCAAAAACTAAACCCCTCACCACCCTCTCTCTCCCCGCTTTCCCGGCTGCCGGCTCCGGCGAGCTCCGGCAAGCCCAAAAACCACCAAATTTCCCCCTTTCGATCGAATCCAACCGGCCCAACACCCTCGGCCCCCAGTTTCGAACCCGAACCCCGATTTAATTTGATTTTCCCGCTCGTTCATCTTTCCAAATCGAAATCATGATGAACTCGGAATCAAATCCCGTCCAGATACACGAATTCAATCAAATTAATCACTTCTAAACTTAATACGCGGCTTAAACAATCAATCAATCAATTAGAATTGCAAAATTACAGCTCGAATCTCCTAAAATTGGTAAACACGAACGCGGTTTCAAAATTCAAACGGGTTATGCTCGAAACCAAGAAATCAAGCTTATAAATTGTGGTCTTTCGGTTCATTGTGAAGTTCCTAAACTCCCTGAACCCTCAATTGCACAAGAAAACCTCTCGATCAGAAAACCCCAAACCAAGAACACCCGAAACCTAAACCAAACTCGAAATCACCTTTAATCTCATCAAAACAGGTAATTAAAACCTGTTTTCTACTCGATTTTGTTCAAAGATCAAAAGCCCTATGATGATTTAGGTGATTAACACCGAATCGAGGGCCGATTTTGATTCTTTTGAAATTAGGGTTCATTCGAATTGGGGGAAACCAGGGAGACATGGTTTAAATTTAAAACAAACCAGAGTGAACCAAGGCCACGGCCCTGGTTCACTGGTCTCCGCGCCCCATTCTTCAGGGGAGGTCCCGGGTTCGACCCCGGCAGCCCCCCCCCCCTTTTTCCTTTTATTTTCTGATTTTTTTTCTTTTCTTCATTTCTTTTTATATATTTAACCTTTTTAAATTCTGAAAATTTCTAAAATTATTTTATAAAATGCAGAATTTATCTAAACTTTTGTTTAATTAATTTTGTGACTAAATTAATTTTTATAAAATACATTTGTATTTATAAATACATTTTTGTATTTTTAAAAATACAAAAGAAATGTGTGAAAATAATACTTGTATATGTTTATATATATTTAAATAATTAAATTATTTATCTACTTATTAATATATAAATATATATATAGTTTATTTTTAATATATATATAGTTCATTTTTAATAGTTAAATATATATATATAGTTCATTGTTTTTAAATATATATATATAGTTCATTTTTAATATTTAAATCTTGTGTTATAATTATTATATGCAATCTTTATAAATCGGTTTAACGTACAATTAAATCAAGTTTTTCTTCTTATTTATATTATTCCTTCTCATACGCGCAAACAATTAATTATTTCAAAGTATAAAAATTCATTCGTTCCATTTATCCGATCGCATTATTAACATGTAATAAATACGAATAATTATTAAATTCTATTAGACTTACAACCCTAAAATAAAATTAATCGTCAAACAAATTATAACGCGTTACCTTATTCTTAATTAGGTGCCTTGTGATGTTTGTGTTGGAAATCTTATTCGTGGTTATTCTTATTACAGCTGCAAGTCTCTCTTATTAAACACGTGAGTTCTTATGCCCCGCTTTACGATTATTTCACAACTTTCGGGGTGAAACATGTTGCTTATACAAACTTACACATACACGCTTTGATACTTATTACACACGTGCAATTCTTTATATAGTCGTGGTTGTTTGAATATGTTAAGTATTATATGAGATGTGACATACGTGTGCAATCATTAACTATTGCTAGCCTAGCGAAGTCTTAGATCTTTGGGCCTGACAAGCCTATTTGGTGCTAAAGCCGAGGGATTGCCGGCTCCTAGGAGCCGTATGCTTGTGCACTAGGGAACCAAATACACTTAGCTAATCATGCTTATTCATATTATTCAGTCGAGGTTTGATTGTAACTATGCATGTTCTATATACTTACTATCTTGTGACCATTGACTAGAATTGCCACGTTTTTGTATACTTATTATATATAAAACCATAAGAACTCACCAACTCGTTAGTTGACTTTATTTTCAACATGTTTCAGGTAATGTGCAAGCTTAGCGATGATTGAAGAAATGCTTAAACCTAGAACATGGACCTAGGCTTAATAAAGACAATTGGATTCTTGTTTTCGTTTGATTTATTTTGAGACTTTGATGTATGTGGTGTTTGAAACAATTAATTGATGGCATTTTACATTTTAACATAGCGTTATGTGGCTGTGAACAATCTTAACCCTCACACCTCGACGTTTCCGCCGTCAAGGTTAGGGTGTGACAGATTGGTATCAGAGCCCATAACTATAGGGATTTAGGTTATTAGAAATGGTGACCTAGACTATAGTTTATGCATGATCCTTATAGAATAGTATTCTTATGAATACATGCTTATTGTTTGCATGCTGTCTAACGCTATGCCTTATTATGTGCAATGTGATGTCTTAGCATAGGTGCCTTTCTGCATGATTACATATTGTTACCCGTCTCCCCTAGACTTATCTTAAACATTGATTCTCCCCGACAGTTACTATTTCTTAAACTCATTCTCGTCTCCGAGTAGAATCTATTGATAGGAATTCCTTAGACTTTATGTCTAATCTTATAAATATCTCATCAAGATCTTTGATTTCATGAACCAAAGAACTAGTGTGGTACATAGACACCTGTATTCTGGTTTTCCTGACAAAAGGCCCTCGGGCTAAGGTAAGCATTTCGCATAAATCCTACGGGACCAGTCATGCTTACCTGGGGATTTCCGGGATGAGTGATAAACTATGACCAACATACACAAGTTTCTGAGGCGAATGGGTCAATTCATCTTGACGTGTCAACGTTTTCAAATGGTGATGCGTCACCAAATGAAATCATTCTGTATAATTCATGATTTTTACCTTAGCTGCCCATCATTATTATCCTCTTAACCGATCCTAACCCCAATTTGTATTTTTCCAGCATGTCTCGTTACCACAGAAACCGAGGAATATCCGGCCGTAAGCTTCCCGCCATGATTGCCCGGCAAATGGCTGCGGTCATCCCGACCATGGTGGCTGAACTCAGCAGCACTATGATCTCAAACGTCATGAACAATAGCAACGACCAAGGGGAAAATAGTGCGAATCAACGGCGTAACAACCAGTCTTGCACCTTCAAGCACTTTAGTTCATGCAAGCCTCCGAGTTATAGTGGCAAGGAAGGTGCCACCGGTCTGTTAGAATGGTTTGAGGGGATGGAGAACACTTTCGTCAACTGTGAGTGCCCCGAAGCACTCAAAGTAAGGTATGCCACCAGTATGCTGCAGCAACGGGCCTTAACGTGGTGGAACAGTGAAAAGAGAAACCGAGGCCCCGACGCGATCTTGGCCTTAACTTGGGAGGAATTCAAAAACATATCCATCGCCAAGTTTTGTCCGAGAAGCGAAATCCAGAAACTGAAGGAGGAATTCTGGAACCTGAAACAAGATGGCGGGAACCATCTGGCGTATTCTACCCGTCATCACGAACTGAGCATACTGCTGCCACACATGGTGGATACTATTTCCCGTAATGTGGAAAAACTTATTAAGGGTGTGCCGCCTCAGATTCAGGATGCCGTTGTGGGTAGCCGACCCGCAACTCTGGAAGAAGCCATCACCATCACTGCCCAATTGACGGAGAATCACATCCGAGCGGGCACTATGTCTGCAAAGGGTGCCAAGAAGACTGAGAAGACGACCCCCGAGGAGGTCAAAGAGTTTAAGCCTGATAACAAGAAAAGGAAGTTTGTACCGGCACGGAACTACGCCGTGGCTACTCCTAAGCCGCCCCAAAGACAGTGTATTCCCGGCGCTACACCGGCAACACAAGTGCCCGTCGCAAAGGCTTATGCGGGCCCTCTACCTATGTGTAACACGTGTAGGTATCATCACCCGGGCAACCTTCCATGTCGCATCTGCACACTATGTGGCAAGTACGGGCACCTCGTGGCAACGTGTCGCCGAACAATGGGAAACGCAGTGACGGAACCAAATCGGGTCTGCTACAATTGTGGAGAACCAGGTCACTACCGTCCCCAATGCCCTCGTCTTATGGGCAATGTTCCACAAGCTCGTGGACGTGCCTTCAACATCAACGCGAACCAAGCTCAAACGAACAATGAAGTGGTGAACGGTATGCAAAAATTCCAACCCTATCTCCATAGAATTTCTCTTAAAATTCCCTGCTTATGTCCTTAAGTGCCTTTAAAACCTATACAGGTATGTTTCTTATTAATGACACCTATGCATACGTATTATTTGATTCTGGCGCCGATAGAAGTTTCGTTTCCTTAGAATTCGAGCCGACACTTTCTAAACCTTGCTCAAATATAGAGAGACCTCTCACCGTTGAAGTTGCCGATGGGGAACCGATCACCGTCGACGTGGTCATCCGCAATTGTCTATTGTGTCTCGACGACCATAAATTTCTTATCGACCTCATTCCTATGAAGCTCGGGAGTTTCGACGTCATCATTGGCATGGATTGGTTATCTAAGAACCATGCCGAGATCATTTGCTTCGAGAAGTGCATTCGCATGCCCTTACCCTCCGGAGACACGTTGAAGGTGTTCGGTGAACGGTCTTCCAAAGGACTCAAGCTTATGTCATGCACTAAGGCTCGGAAATGCCTAAGTAAGAATTATCCGGCATTCTTGGCCTATGTAGTCAACACCAAAGCCAAAGGGAAGGAACTCAAAGACGTTCCAATTGTACGAGAATTCCCTGAGGTCTTTCCCGATGATCTTAGCGGGTTACCTCCCGTACGTGAAGTAGAATTCAAAATCGACTTGATTCCAGGAGCAAGCCCCGCGGCTAAATCACCTTATCGACTCGCACCGTCTGAAATGCAAGAACTCTCTAGCCAACTCCAGGAATTATCCGAGAAGGGGTTTATCCGCCCTAGTTCTTCTCCTTGGGGTGCACCTGTCTTATTTGTGAAGAAGAAAAATGGGTCATTCTGAATGTGTATCGATTACCGGGAGCTCAACAAGTTGACCATCAAGAACCGGTATCCTCTTCCTCGTATCGACGATCTCTTCGATCAACTTCAAGGAGCTACAATCTTTTCAAAAATCGACTTGCGTTCGGGTTATCACCAACTGCGAGTCCACGATGATGATATCCCAAAGACTGCATTCCGCACTCGGTATGGGCATTACGAGTTCATGGTTATGCCTTTTGGCTTAACCAATGCTCCTGCGGTCTTCATGGATCTTATGAATCGGGTGTGCAAGCCATACCTAGACAAGTTTGTCATCGTTTTCATTGACGACATTCTTATTTATTCCAAGTCTCGCTCCGATCATGAACTTTATCTCCGTCAAATCCTCGATCTGTTGAAGAAGGAACAACTGTACGCGAAGTTCACGAAATGTGAGTTTTGGCTTGAAGAAGTGCAATTCTTAGGGCACGTTGTGAATAGTCAAGGAATTCACGTCGACCCTGCGAAGGTTGAAGCCGTGAAGAATTGGAGTGCTCCCATAACTCCGACGGAAGTTCGATCGTTTCTTGGTCTAGCCGGATATTATCGGCGATTTATTGCCAACTTCTCGAAAATCGCAAAGCCACTCACGTCCCTGACTCAGAAGAACAAGCCTTTCGAGTGGAAAGCCAAGCAAGAAGAGGCGTTTGAGACATTGAAGCACAAGTTGTGCAATGCTCCTATTCTGACGCTACCGGATGGGAATGACGACTTCACAGTATACTGCGACGCGCCGAAACAAGGCCTTGGTTGTGTTCTCATGCAACGGGGAAAGGTCATCGCATATGCCTCGAGACAATTGAAGATTCACGAGGTAAATTATACGACGCACGATCTCGAGCTCGGAGCGGTGGTCTTTGCTTTGAAAATCTGGAGACACTATCTATACGGCACGCAATGTATAGTCTACACGGACCACAAGAGCCTCCAACACGTTTTCAATCAGAAGGACCTCAATATGAGGCAACGTCGTTGGGTGGAACTAATTAGCGACTATGATTGTGATATCCGATACCATCCCGGCAAAGCAAATGTCGTAGCCGATGCATTGAGTCGAAAGACGCATCAAAAGATGGTTTCCGTTCATGAGACTCGCGACCGACGTCAATGGTTCGACACATTGGTAGAGTTTGACACTGAAATCCGACTCGATGTCAACAATGCAACAGTATTACTACAAAACTTGAAGATCGATTGTGACATCGAGTCAAGTATTCGAGAAGCCCAACAAGCAGTGCAAACCGAAGGGAGTATGAAGGAAGAGCTCGAGCCAAATCTCTTAGCCCAATTGGAAACAAGAGCCAATGGATTAATGTATTTCGCAAACCGAATCTGGATTCCTAAACGCAATAACCTTCGGGCTTCTATCATGAACGAAGCACATCGGACTCGTTATTCTGTCCACCCGGGCTCCGATAAGATGTACATGGACTTACGAAGTCAATATTGGTGGCCCGGAATGAAACGAGACATAGCAACCTATGTTGCTAAGTGCCTTACGTGCACGAAGGTTAAAGCGGAGCATCAACGTCCAAGTGGGTTACTCGAACAACCTGAAATTCCCATGTGGAAGTGGGAACATATATCCATGGACTTCATAACCAAGTTGCCTTGGACATCTCGCGGGCACGATAGTATATGGGTAATCGTCGACCGATTGACCAAGTCGGCACATTTTATACCCATACGCGACACATATAAGACATCAAGGTTAGCCCGGATTTACATCGACGAGATCGTAAGCCGTCATGGTGTGCCTCTTCACATTATATCCGACCAAGACGCTCGATTCACTTCTCATTTCTGGTCTACTATGCAAGAACTTCTAGGTACGCAAATGGATTTAAGCACGGCTTACCATCCCCAAACCGATGGTCAAACTGAGCGGACGATCCAAACTCTGGAAGACCTGTTGCGTCTCTGTGTACTTGACTTTGGTGGCGACTGGGATACACACCTGCCGCTCGCAGAATTCTCCTACAACAACAGTTACCACTCAAGCATCCAAATGGCACCGTTTGAAGCACTTTACGGTCGTAAGTGTCGTTCACCAATCTGCTGGACCGACATTGGCGAGAGTCTTATCACCGGTCCCGAGCTCATACAAGAGACGATCGATAAAGTCGCTATCATCCGCAAGAACCTGGAAGTGGCAAGGAGTCGACAGAAGAGCTACGCTGATAAACGTCGCAAGCCACCGGAATTCCAAGTTGGGGAGATGGTCCTTCTTAAGGTCTTACCGTGGAAGGGTGTGGTTCGCTTTGGAAGGAAAGGCAAGTTAGCTCCGAGGTTTGTAGGGCCTTTCAAGGTTCAGAAAAGAATCGGGAAAGTGGCCTACAAACTAGAACTACCCTCCGACCTTAGTGGAATTCACCCTGTCTTCCACGTCTCGAATCTGAGGAAGTGTCTGGCCGACGATAATTTGCATGTGCCATTGGAAGACATTCAGATCGACGAGTCATCACACTTCGTTGAGAAACCCGTCGAAATCATGGATCGCATTATGAAGAAGACTAGGACCTCTACGACCCCAATTGTAAAGGTTCGATGGGAGAACAAACGAGGAGTGGAATTTACTTGGGAGCGTGAAGAACATATGAAGAAGACGTACCCTTCCTTATTCTTGTAACCCCTTTTTGATTCTTAATTTCGGGACGAAATTCTTTTAAGTTGGGGAGACTGTAACATCCTGTATTTTTGTATAATACCTTGTGATCATATTTGTCATTTCATTTAAGTGTGTGGACTCATTCGTAAAATTTTAATTATTTAAGGATTAATAGTCATAATGATAATAATAATAATAATAATAATAATAATAACAATAATAACAACCATAATAATAATAATAATAATAATAATAACCATAATAATAATAATAATAATAATAGCAATAATAGCAATAATCATAATGAGTGTTAATCGTTGAAATAAATAAAAATAATATGAGTTTTTATCTTAAAAACTTGAAATTAATAAGTTAGGCATAAAATAATAACATTTTAAATTTCAAGGTCCAAATTGAAAATTTGTTTAAAATAAAAACTAAACTTTGCAACCAATACTGCAAATACATAAACCGCAGGGACCAAATTGTAAAATTCCAAAAACTAAACCCCTCACCACCCTCTCTCTCCCCGCTTTCCCGGCTGCCGGCTCCGGCGAGCTCCGGCAAGCCCAAAAACCACCAAATTTCCCCCTTTCGATCGAATCCAACCGGCCCAACACCCTCGGCCCCCAGTTTCGAACCCGAACCCCGATTTAATTTGATTTTCCCGCTCGTTCATCTTTCCAAATCGAAACCGTGATGAACTCGGAATCAAATCCCGTCCAGATACACGAATTCAATCAAATTAATCACTTCTAAACTTAATACGCGGCTTAAACAATCATTCAATCAATTAGAATTGCAAAATTACAGCTCGAATCTCCTAAAATTGGTAAACACGAACACGGTTTCAAAATTCAAACGGGTTATGCTCGAAACCAAGAAATCAAGCTTATAAATTGTGGTCTTTCGGTTCATTGTGAAGTTCCTAAACTCCTTGAACCCTCAATTGCACAAGAAAACCTCTCGATCAGAAAACCCCAAACCAAAAACACCCGTAACCTAAACCAAACTCGAAATCACCTTTAATCTCATCAAAACAGGTAATTAAAACCTGTTTTCTACTCGATTTTGTTCAAAGATCAAAAGCCATATGATGATTTAGTTGATTAACACCGAATCGAGAGCCGATTTTGATTCTTTTGAAATTAGGGTTCATTCGAATTGGGGGAAACCAAGGAGACATGGTTTAAATTTAAAACAAACCAGAGTGAACCAAGGCCACGGCCCTGGCTCACTGGTCTCCGCGCCCCATTCTTCAGGGGAGGTCCCGGGTTCGACCCAGGCAGCCCCCCCCCCTTTTTCCTTTTCTTTTCTGATTTTTTTTTCTTTTCTTCATTTCTTTTTATATATTTAACCTTTTTAAATTCTGAAAATTTCTAAAATTATTTTATAAAATGCAGAATTTATCTAAACTTTTGTTTAATTAATTTTGTGACTAAATTAATTTTTATAAAATACATTTGTATTTATAAATACATTTTTGTATTTTTAAAAATACAAAAGAAATGTGTGAAAATAATACTTGTATATGTTTATATATATTTAAATAATTAAATTATTTATCTACTTATTAATATATAAATATATATATAGTTTATTTTTAATATATATATATAGTTCATTTTTAATAGTTAAATATATATATAGTTCATTGTTTTTAAATATATATATATATAGTTCATTTTTAATATTTAAATCTTGTGTTATAATTATTATATGCAATCTTTATAAATCGGTTTAACGTACAATTAAATCAAGTTTTTCTTCTTATTTATATTATTCCTTCTCATACGCGCAAACAATTAATTATTTCAAAGTATAAAAATTCATTCGTTCCATTTATCCGATCGCATTATTAACATGTAATAAATACGAATAATTATTAAATTCTATTAGACTTACAACCCTAAAATAAAATTAATCGTCAAACAAATTATAACGTGTTACCTTATTCTTAATTAGGTGCCTTGTGACGTTTGTGTTGGAAATCTTATTCGTGGTTATTCTTATTACAGCTGCAAGTCTCTCTTATTAAACACGTGAGTTCTTATGCCCCGTTTTACGATTATTTCATAACTTTCGGGGTGAAACATGTTGCTTATACAAACTTACACATACACGCTTTGATACTTATTACACACGTGCAATTCTTTACATAGTCGTGGTTGTTTGAATATGTTAAGTATTATATGAGATGTGACATACGTGTGCAATCATTAACTATTGCTAGCCTAGCGAAGTCTTAGATCTTTGGGCCTGACAAGCCTATTTGGTGCTAAAGCCGAGGGATTGCCGGCTCATAGGAGTCGTATGCTTGTGCACTAGGGAACCAAATACACTTAGCTAATCATGCTTATTCATATTATTCAGTCGAGGTTTGATTGTAACTATGCATGTTCTATATACTTACTATCTTGTGACCATTGACTAGAATTGCCACGTTTTTGTATACTTATTATATATAAAACCATGAGAACTCACCAACTCGTTAGTTGACTTTATTTTCAACATGTTTCAGGTAATGTGCAAGCTTAGCGATGATTGAAGAAATGCTTAAACATAGAACATGGACCTAGGCTTAATAAAGACAATTGGATTCTTTTTTTCGTTTGATTTATTTTGAGACTTTGATGTATGTGGTGTTTGAAACAATTGATTAATGGCATTTTACATTTTAACATAGCGTTATGTGGCTGTGAACAATCTTAACCCTCACACCTCGACGTTTCCGTCGTCAAGGTTGGGGTGTGACACATCATTAACAATCATTACAACACTTCAACTGACATCTCAAAACTTTATCAAACTTCATATACATCTTTCCCAAAACCCAACATTTAGCCAGTATCATACACCATAACCGGAATTTAACTCGGTGGGGCGCCTCCGCGAACATTTCTATTAATACCTGACATGCATAAGAAAACAAACACATAATTAGATAAACTGGTGAGTTCTAACGTACACCACATTTCAATAATAACAACTCATCAACTGTTACAACACTGAATAATTCATAAACATTTATCAGTCCATTTATTCATCTCAGTATTGATATGCATATCGAATACCCAAAAGGTATTTATGGACATCTTTTTATCGATTTTAATTTGGTGGGTCAAACCTCCACCTCGCGCGTTGACGGGTCAAACCTCCTTCTATAGTTTGGTGGGTCAAACCTCCACCTCGCGCGTTGACGGGTCAAACCTCCGTCTATAATTGGTGTTGACGGGTAAAACATCCGTCTATAGTTGGTGGGTCAAACCTCCACCTCGCCATTCACTACAATTTACCACTTTCAACTCTTATTCACATTTTCTATTTATTTATATGCATGTCGGTGCCCGATTTTGTCAAACAACATTTATCAAACGGCATTAACACATAAAAAGGGCAATTAGAACTCACCTTAATGTTTTCAGCAAGTGGTTATCAATCCAAATACACTAGGGCAGCTAAAACTTCTCCTTCTCAAAGCAAATCTAAAACAACAACCCTAACTTAGTCAAATCACCCCTAGCTGACCACTTCCCACGACTAAGGGTATACGACTGGACTCATTCGTACGACTGAACATGCGACTGAGCTTAGTCGTACGAATGGACCATACGATAGAGGTGCGAATGAGCTATAACAGGGTTTGTGCGAATGACCTCCATTCGTGCGATTGGTTCATGCGACTGAACTTCAGTCGCACGATTGAACAATGCGATTGACTCAGTCGCACGAATGGGTCAAGCGACTGGGCTCATTCGCCTGAAACGGATCAGCAGCTGTGTTCTTGACATATTTGATCCAAAAACTCGAGTTTTAACCGTTCAGATTATGCCATATTCACAACAGAACATATACACTTTATTTACAACCGTTTCGGGTCCTTATTTCATCAAACTTCACAAAAACTAGGATTCGAACCCTCACTTTTTAGCTTAACAAAAAAATTAAACAAAGCCCAGATTTAAAACATGTTTTTGGATCAATTTCAACCACCTACACAGCTTAACATATTCAAGAATCGATCCGTACCAAGCGAAACTTACCGAAACGGAGTTAGCTTAGTCGATTTGGCAAGAACAGGGTGTTTGGGTTCGAAAGGAACAAGGGGATGAGATTACTGCAGATAAAATCTGCTTTTGAACACCCTTAACCGCCCTACTTATCCTACATGCCTATTTTAGCCGCCATACTCAGTCGCATGACTGGACCCATTCGCACGGCTCAATCGTACGACTGAGCCCATACGCCCGTCATTCGTGCGATTGGGCCTCATTCGTACGCATGGCGTGCGACTGAGGTTCATTCGTACGCATGTTATGCGACTGAACACTAATCCTAATAAATAAATAAATATCAAACTTTTTGGATGTTACATAATGTTCTTATACGTACATCTTTATTGGGCACAATGTTCTTATACGTACATCTTTATTGGGCATAATGTTCTTATACGTACATCTTTATTGGGCATAATGTTCTTATACATATATCTTTATCGTGTATTTCTTCAAACAAATTATTTTTACAACTCAAACCTTGACATCCATATGACATCATAGTAATCTTGATTTAACTTGCCCTTGGAGGCAAGAGCTTTTACGAGCATTTGTTATTCGAATTATTATAATTAAATTAATAAAAACTTTTCTTTCAATTCAATAATATTTTTATCTATTTATTATTATCTTTTTCTATCCTCTTTTCATAACTACTTTAAAAAATATTAAAAATATTTTAAAGGTGAACAATGTTTTTTTCTAAATATAAAAATGAACAATAATAGTTTTTATTTTTCCCACTAACAACCACTTACAATCATTCATTATAATGGCGGGTGGTGGCTGGTAGGGGTTTCCTGCGGGCGGCGGTTTCCAACGGCGTGGTGTTCGACGGCGGTTTCCGGCAGCAGTTGGCGACACCGTCACTTATGGTCGGTGGTTAGCGGCAGTGATGACGGTGGCCGGTGGTTGGCAGGGCGACGGTGGTGGTGGCCATTCCTAGTGGTGGTTGCCGGTGACGAATGATCTTGGTGGGCGATGGTGGTGGTTGTGTTGGGTGAGTGGATGGTGTTGGTGACTAATGATAGAAGAATGGATGGAATGAAAAAAAGAATGTGGGTGGATGGAATGAATTTGAGGAATAGAATCAACTACGTAATGATTCATTCTATTACATTCACCAACCAAACATGTCTTTATTCATTCACCCTCAATGGTTAATTCCATTCTGCCACTTATTCATGCATACCAAATGCCACCTTAATCTGAAACATCCATCTTCTAAATCAATGATTGGAATTAATTCACACACTTTGCAGGATTTTTTAACTTTGTATAGTAAACTTTATATATATACACACACACACACACATATATATATATATTATAATTTTTTACATTTTGAGCGTATGAGAAGATTGGGCGTTGAGTAGTCGCCCATCCTGCACACCCTCAGGGCTAGGGCTGTCCAAACCGCTCGACGCTCGACGCTCGCTCGACGTTCGTTCGGAATTTGCTCGAAAAATGCTCGTTCGAATTTTTGATCGGTTGTAAACGAGCCGATCGGCTCGGATCGGTTTGTAAACGAGCCAAGCACGAACAAAGGTCCGCTCGGTTCGGTTCGGATCGAATTAATATGTATATATAGTTTATACGTAGTGCTCTATTAGATTTGACCCATTATATACAAATATATAATTCTATTTATGCATATTTGATCAATCAACCTAATAAAAGAATTCTACACTTAATATAAAAGTAAAATCCTAAGCCGTTAAAAGATATTTTTTCGATCATCTCACTCTCACCGTCACCGTTATCTGCAATATGCTCCCCGCCTTATCGGCTACAGACTTAGCTAGATTCATCGTCAGTCACAACGTGTTATCATCCATAAAAATATTATATAATGAAATGTGGTTGATTTTAAAGTTATTAAACTTTATTCGCTGTAGTATAAATTGTATGACACACAAGATTGTTGGGTTGTATAAATTATTTGCCGCTCGTTTCCGCTCGCTCGACGTTCGTTCAAAAATTTAACGCTCGAAAAATGCTCGTTCGATTTTCCGCTCGGTTGTAACCGAGCCGATCGGCTCGGTTCGGTTTGGAAACGAGCCAAGCACGAGCAAAGATCCGCTCGGTTCGGCTCGGCTCGTGAACAGCCCTACTCAGGGCCACTCATGGTACAAACCCAACCCCTTTTACATGCATGTAGTCCACTCATCGTTCTTAAGTTTGAAGCTATTTCGGTCCTCAGTTTGAGCTAGTTCGGCCTAATCCGGCCAGGGTTTTACCTATGGTGAGCATAATTCAAGCCGAACCAAAAAACCAAGCTGAAGACCCAAGACCGAACCAACCCAACTAATTCTTCATACATATTAACATCCTCAGTTCTAAGTTTGAAACTATTTCGGTCCTCGATCAGGACATATTCGGGCCAGTCGGTCCCGGTCTAGCCCATTCCACGTCCTTAGTCGCAACTTGCAAGCAACAACAACGATTATTTTCCCCTTTAAAAATCTTTAATGACATATATACCCAAGCAAAAAATTTAAATGCATATATCCCCTTACAAAACCTCGTAATTGTTAAATTTACCCATTTTCTAAAGTAGTTTATGTAATGACCAATTTGCGCTTATTTTTACTAAAACTTTATAATTGGAAAATTTCCACTTACAAACCTTATAATTGGTAAATGAATTAAAAACATATTTTCCCCTTCTAAAATTATTTAATGGCATATATACTCATGTGTAAGTGTTTATTAATTTTATTTGGAAGGATAATATTATAATAATAATAAAATGGGTATATATATAATTAAAGTTTTTGTTAAAATATATATGTATTTAAATGATATTTACAAGGGTATATCCGGATCCTACTTATTATTTGTTAGTGCCGTTATTCGGGCCCTAAAGATCATCTCCGAGACCCGACTCTGCAAAAGCGCCCATGAGTAACAACAACAACTCGAATCAACACATTCATCTGCAATCGAATGCTCATCAATCTCCAAAGAAGCACCCACTTCACTAAGGTCAGTCATCTCATCCCACTATTCTCCATCAAACACCACTGTTCATCCACACCCTCTTCACAACAACCACAATCAAACCCTCACAACCCAATCAAATCCCACACAGATGCATCTTCAACTCAAGCTTCCACTCTTTCGAAATCAGTCATAACCAAATGTTCTGATCTTCTTGTGAAAACCACTCATCCTTCAATCACTAGTTCTTCATCTATTGAACAATCTCTTCTTAATGTGTCCCATTTAAACCCTAGAGTTACTCGTAGATTTTGGAGGAAGTCTGAATTAGAACCTCAAGATGTTCTTGAATTGTTATTGGGTTTTGAATCTAATGTTGGGAAATTGGGGATTGATGTTGAAAAGGTTGCATCTTTATTGGGGATTTTCAAGTGGGCTAGTGGTAGTTGCAAACAAGATAGGAGTTTAAAGCATCTTGATCAGTCTGTTAAGGTTATGGTAGGGTTGTTGGTTCGGGTCGGGTTGTGTAAAGATGCTGAATTGTTGCTTTTGGAAATGGATAATGAAGGAATTTTGTTGGATGATCAAGAAATTTATAGTAATTTGATTGAATGGTATGTAGGTGTTGATGAGTTAGAAAAGAGTGTTAGTATGTATGATAGAATGAGGGGGCTGAATTTAGTCCCTTCATCTTCTTGCTATCGTGCTCTTGTTAATTATCTTATTCGTAGGAATAGAACCAAATCGGTTTTTCGAGTGTATGGTGATATGGTTGATGTGGGTATGGTAGAAAAGGATGTATACGAGAACGTCATTCGAGTTCTATGTAACGTTGGGAAAGTTCTAGAGTCGAGAAATTTAATTAAGAAGACGTATGTTTGTGGAACTAAACCGAGTTCTTTCATTCTTGATGCCATTGCAAGTGGTTACTGTGAGAAAAAGGATTATGATGATTTGATGAGTCTTTTTATTGAAATGAATTGTTGTCCTGATGTCATGGTTGGCAATAAGATCATACATTCAATGTGTAAAAATCTTGGAGTAGAGGAAGCTTTTGAATTTCTTAAGGAATTAGAGCATTTGGGCTTTATCTCAGATGCTATAACCTATGGAATCTTGATCGGGTGGAGTTGCAAAGAAGGACACTTGAAAAACGCATTGTTTTATCTCTCGAATGTTTTATCTAGAGGTCTAAACCCCCACAAATATTCCTATAATGCCATCATTAGCGCTGTTTTCAAGCATGGTATGTGGAATAGTGCAAATGATATTGTTCTTGAAATGGAAGATGAGGGTATAACACCTGATATGTCAACTTTCAGAGTTCTTTTAGCGGGATACTGTAAATATAGACAATTTGATGAGGTGAAGGTGATAATTGAAAAGATGGTGCAAAAAGGATTTATTGAGCTCTCACCGTTACAAGATCCTATTTCAAAAGCATTTTCGTTGTTGGGTATTGATCCATTGGTTCTAAGATTGAGGCGGGACAATGATCTAACGTTATTCAAAACTGAGTTTTATGATAGTGTGGGTAATGGACTTTATTTAGAAGGTGATGTAGTTGACTTTGACCAAACTATGGTAAAAGTTCTTGATGATTCAATGGTTCCTGATTATAATCATATCATACTGAAAGAGGATGGTGTTACTACCGAAGACGAATTGGTTCATTGGGGTCAAGAACTGTCGGATTCTAGTTTCTCAACACTAGTGAAAAAGTTTCACGCAACTAATTCAGGTTTCAAAACACTCACCATTCTCATAGAGAAAATGCCGAATTTTCATAATAATCTTGATGAAGAAACACTCAATTTGCTTGTTCAAGCATACGTTAAACGGGGTTTTGTACATAAATCAAAGAAAATATTCAACGAAATGGTCAAGAAAAAAGTTAACATCATGAACGAGACATATGCTGCTCTAGTAAAAGGTTTATGCAAGAAAGGGAACTCAAACGATCTTCGTGAATGCTGTGATTTAGTCCAAAACAAGAACTGGTTACCTACTTTGAATGATTATAAAACCTTTATTTATTCGTTATGCAAGAACAATATGGTGACGGAATCACTGTTTCTGTTTGATCATGCAATGACGGATTATCCACATGAAGTAACAGAAATCTTTAACAGTTTTCTTGAAAATCTTTGTGGAATTGGGTTCACTAAAGTGGCTTGTGTTTTGTTCCAGGAGCTTCATGAAAGGGGTTATCATTTGGATCAGGTAGCTTATAGCCATCTTCTAAGCGGGCTTTGCAAAGAGAACCGTTTTTCAGAAGCTTTTGTCATGTCAAACACAATTCTGGCCAAATTTGCTACCCCTAATGTTGACATTTATAACATTCTGCTTCATCGGTATTGTGTGGTTAAAGACTTGAGGACAGTCAAAGAGGTATTTGGTTCCATCTTGAAGAAGAACATAACCATCTACATTTCAAGTTACAGTAAGTTTGTGTCATTATTATGCAACGAGGGTCGATCCCAGTTTGCTTTCTTCTTGAAAGATCTTATGGTCAAACAGAGTTCTTCACATATAACTCTGTATAACATCCTCATTTTCCATCTTTTCGCCTCAAAGAACAGTGTATTTGTTGACATGCTTCTAGATGAAGTTCAAGAAAAGGGACTCGAATTTGATGACTCCACTTATAACTTTCTTGTGTATGGATTCTCAAATTGTAAAGCCGGATCACGTTCCGTTTATTATTTGAGAGAAATGATGTCTAAAGAATTGAAGCCAAGTAACCGATCTCAAAGAGCAGTAATAAGATCACTTTTAAAAGATGGTGAGTTCAAGAAAGTCTTGAACTTGAGTCAAGAAATGGAAACAAGAAGTTGGGTTCATTGTTCGATTGTGCAGAATGAAATCGTCACGAGCTTTTTAAACATGGGTAAGCTTCAAGAAGCTGTGAACTTTTTGGAAAACATGATTCATAAAGATCTCATTCCTGATAACATAAATTACAATAATCTAATCAAGAAGATGTGTCACTATGGAAGAAAAGACACAGCTTTTGATCTTCTTGACATTATGTTGATAAAAGGAAACATCCCAGATTCAACAACCTACGATTGTTTAGTTCAAGATTTATGTGTTTCTAACAAGATCGACTACGCTCTTGATCTTTATACTGAAATGTTGAACCGAAAACTCAAGCCAAATATCAGAACATATGAAGTTTTGACCGAAAAGCTTTGTGAATCTGGAAGAGCATTAGAAGGTGAAAAGCTAATTGATGCTGTGATTCGCGCAGGAGAGCAACCGACCAAGGGGATGTTCGTCTCAGTGGTTAGTAGGTATCGATTTGAAAGAAACTTTATAAAGGCCTCAGAGCTTATACAAAGGATGCAACAGTTTGGGTACAAACCAGACTTTGAGACTCATTGGTCTCTCATAAGCACTTTAAGCAGGTTTAGTGGTAGAGATAAAGATGATCAAAGTTCTAGTTTTCTGTCAAAACTTCTATCTGAAAGCGGGTTTATGCCAAAAAAGGGTTTGGATCCAAAATCAAAGTAATTACAGTGTAAAAACATTTTTGTTTGATTTTTGATGTTTTAGGGTAAGCTTCCTTTGTTAATTATTGTTTATTATGATAACATGTTAACCTTAATGTACCGAACACTTACATCATAATTATGTAATTTTACACGCGTTACATGTAATGATTTAGGGTTGTTCACGAGCCGAGCTAGGGCAAGCTCGAACTCGGCTCGAATTTAAACCAAGGCAGCTCGGCTCAGTTCGGTTCGTTTTGGCTCAGTTTTTATTTATAAACACAATTAAAAAAATCAAATGCAAAATAAATTAAAATATTACATAACTCATTAGCGGTTTATATCAAGTTTTACAAAATATGAATTAGTTTAAAGAAACTAAGTTCAACTTCAACAGAATACAAATAATTACATCTATATTTAAATCAAACGAATAAAACTCGTAACATCCAACTACTAGTATGCTTTTAGTAAATAAAGTAAAAGTATGTTTTAATTATTTATTCTGATATATAAAAATATAGAAGTATCACATGAAACATACAAAACAAACATTATAATTTAATATTTTGACCAAAAAATTAGTTAAAAAATATATTATATTCTTAACAAATAAGTAAATGTAATGATATATGTAATATACATAAAAAACATATATATTACAATAAAAATAATCCGAGCCATATTGAGGCGAGCTAACAAGCGAGCTAAACCGAGCCGGCACGGCTCGTTACAAACCGAGCCGAGTTCAGCTTGTTTTCATACCAAGTCGGTTCGGCTAGGTTCAGTTTAAAACTGAGCCATTTCGAGCGAGTTTTTTTCGAGTTTTTTCCGAGAGAGATTCAAGTGAGCTACGAGCAGCGAGTTATTTGGACGGCCCTAAATAATTTTCCCCCTCATTTTCAAAATCTCTTATTTTTAAAAAAAACTTTACCTTTTAAAAAAAATCTTTTTGTATCTATTAATAGGATTTTGGTTCACAGGACCTGTTGCAGCAAAGGCTTGTCAAAAAGTATTTGTAACTAACCGTGTTGGTGATTTTGGTTTATTATTAGGCATTTTAGGGTTTTATTGGGACTTTTTTGTATGATGTTATTTTTTTAAATAAATAACACATTAAATACATCATTTTAATATCTTTAATTTGAGTATAATCTTGCTATATTTTTTTTAACTTTTTAATATTCGTTGTGGGCGTAGTCTTACCACTATAATTCTAACTTACAGTGGTGATCTGGCCTATAGTGGATCACTAGTTGGATTAATAAGTTATCGTAACAAACAAGCGTTAACATTTGATTCATATCCTTAGTTTATAATTATATATTTTCATGTTAATGCGCATCATCTAATGTTACAAGGAGTATAGGGTTGCTTCCTAAAACCGCATATTATCCTTATACAATATTTGGACTTAATTGTGGGTGAATGGTAGAACTCTGGTTAAGGACATTTTTAGAATTTCTCATTGTTTTATCAAAATTAATAATAAGATTGGAGCAATCTAACAAATATGTGGTAGATGCTTTCACAAAAGCATTACCTAGAAAACTTACTAGTTAATGTCCACAAATATGGGAGCAAACTAACATATATATAGTCCCCATGGTAGAACCTTATCGTAAATATTGAATTCTTCACCAAGTCTAATGATCAAATAAGGTACATAATGTGAATTTGAAGTTTTGTCATGTTAACAACACAATCTCCCATGTCAGACATAGGTGATTGAAATTATGACGAGTACTGAAATTGAACATTTTTTAATTCGCATAACCCCTATTCACTTCTATTTGTGAATAGATGATTCGAACGATGGACAGGACAACAATATGTACATGTCGCATAGACTCGAAAAATGCTAGTGTGTGGCGACACTTGTTGGAGTCATAAAGGTTCATCATACATGTGAAGTTCAATTTCTTGCTCATATATCATAATATGATTTAAGACATGACTACTATATGTTTAAAATTTTAAACTATACAAGTTCTATTCGCTTATTATCATTAGCTACAATAATAATAATAACTTTACCATCAGTCAATTAGTCTTAGATCAATTAGTTTGGGAGAAGACATGCACCACATGATTTTCAAAGTGTAGGTCATGGATTTGAATATCACTTGATGCGATATGCTTCAAGGAGGTCAGGGATTTTACCACAGTCCGCCTTTAAGTGGTGGGTTTCTTCTAAAGTGGTGGGCGGGCCGGGTCACCTGTATTGTCCATGTTCGTAAGCATTTTAACTTTTCGCCAATGAATTTAACAAGATGATTGGGCTTAAAAAATATTCATTGACCATTAAAAACAAACTTTACCATAAAGTCCATCACTCGTTATATTAAATGTTGTGGGGGACAATATCACTTAAAGAATGAAGGCTAAATATTTTTGAGTGATTATTTTTATATATAAATATCTAATTATTTAAAACCTTAGATCTAAATGTTCTAATAAAAAGAAAAGGAGAATACACTTATATACTATACTAGTTATAGTAAACCCGTGTATTACGCGGGTTGAATAAATAAAAATTTAATATAATAAATTTTATTAATTATAAAATAATATTTTAAGATATGATATGACTGAAATTATGTATTAGAAATGACTATAAGTAATAAAATAGTGATATTAACTTTTTAAAAATTTGTTTTTAATTTTTTTCAAAAAGAAATAAATATTTTATCCTAAAACAAACTGTATAAAAAGGTCATTTTTAAAAATTTTCTTTTATAACTTCCATATTTAATTATTTTTGGTTTTAAAAAATTAACTTTTTAAAAATACCAATTTTAAAATATTTTGTATTTTTAAAAAAGTCTTATGCTTTAATAAATTTATTATTTTATAAAAAATATTTATTTAGAAATAACATTAATAAATAGATCTATTTATTAATTTATTAAATCTGAAAAAATATTAAAATAATATTATTACTAATTAAGGTAATTATTTAATAAGAGAGAGAGGCGGGAAAGTTTTTGTGAGAATGATTGTGGTGCTGGCATGTGTCATCTCAAGATACCTTTTTATTATAGTAAGAAGATTCAAATAAGTATTTTTTAAAAAACAATGTTTAATTACAATTTATTTTAAATGTAAAATAAATACTTTAAAGCCCTGGAGCTAGGGGTGTTCAAAAATATCCGAATCCGAGAATCCGATCCGAAAATCCGAAAATCCGAATCCGAAATATCCGAATTTTCGGATATCCGAAATTTCGGATATCCGACTTTGAACACCCCTACCTGGAGCATGTCTCATTGACCGAGTGGTATATTGCAATTTACATGCACATGTAATGCATTAGAGTTCACGGTTCAAGATTCAAACTTTAGCATTGACGAATCATTACTAACTTGATGTTACTAACTTCTAATTACTAACCAGACGTTTAAAAAAATGTAATACATTAAAATATGGGTGTTATGAATAGTTACAAAGACCGAAGTACCCTTGTCCTAGCTTTAACTATAGTACAAGGAGTCAAGGAGTGTCCTCTTACCATGAAATAACCATTATTGATGATGTGCTTTGTGTTTTTGCTTAGGAAAAGAATCACATAATTTATCTTAACGAATAGTTAGACAAAAGAAGTCTCATTTTACAAAAATACTCGTTACTTATTATTATTTAGAATGATTTGTAGCTACTCTCATGAAATACTTTTAACCAACGAATATGGTTTTAACTTCTCTTTCTTACTTGGGTCATCTACTTCGATGTTCATTGGTGTTTAGAATGTCTTAAACTAGAAAACAACAAAAATATATTAAAAAATAAGAAAACGTGAAAAGGAAAAACGTTACAAAGCTTCCTCAAAATCGATTGCATTTTTAGAACCCGAATTACATGACACCACTATCGTCATTGTGTTAGCATTTGTTCTCAACAACCTCTATTTATGCGTCAAGCATCGCATCACTACTACAAAAACAATCAAACTTGTCCATCATACCTAGAACAATTTTGGTGGGAAAATTTCCTTAATCATCAATCTTCTTGATTGATGATTGAGATTAAGTTATTTTGGTGGAAAAATTTCATCGCTAAAATGTTTAGTAACCAATTTCTAAGATCAAAACGTCTTCAATAAGTTTATCACCGATTCTATTTTTATTTTCTAAAGTTTTTGGGACCAAATTTCAATAGACTTGCTATTGTCGTTTTTCTTTAAATTTACACCGACTTTTTTTTCTCCTTGAAATTTTACGGCCGATTTTAATTTTAGATTTATTACTTTATTCGAAATTCCCAAGCAACTTCAACACTAATTCTTTATAGAGTTTTACAATAAAAATATCAATCGAAAAATGAGTAACGGCTAACAACGAAATTGTTTTAGCTTTGCTCATTTCACGACTGCATTCGTCACTAATTACTTACACAACCGTGTTTATTTTAACAACAATTTTAGTTCTCCTAATCACATTAATAACTTAAACTTATAATTGCAAAGATTTAAACTTATACTACTTTCAACAAATGTAAATACTAAAACTTTGAATTGTTTTTTTTTAACGGCCAACAAATAATTTTTAAGGCCTGTCACCCGGATAAACCCATTGGCGAAAGGCCACCCACGCCCGCGAACACAGACAGCGCTGGTGACCCGGCTCGCCCACCATTCCAGGGGAAACCCATCACCCAAAGGCCCACTGTGATAAAACCTTTCGCCCACTTGGAGCATATTGCACCTAGTGAGACTCCAACCCATGACCTCCACTTTGGAAAGTCATAGAATGTCTCATTCTAAACCAGTTGATCTAGGACTCATTGCTAAAACTTTTGAATTGTAGTAGTGTATCTCAATGTGAACTATAGAAATTATAAACCTTCATATTTTTGTTCAAGAAAACAATTCCCTATGAACACTAAAAACAAAGGGAGTACTATTCTTGTATTTAATGAATCCAAAACCACTCTAAACATAACACGTACCCATATCATAATATGAAACCTAAGTATCCCATTAAATGGTAACAATAAATATAGTTATATCATTTAGTGAATTCGAATAAAAATAATATTCTAACCATATCAAAACTTAATTAACATGAGTTGGCCCGGGGCCCTTGACCCTTGTAAATTGTAATATCAGTATCAATTCTTGACCCACATCCCCACAAATGACATGACATATTCAATACTATTGGATTGATGGTTGCACCAAAGCCATGGGATATGTAGCCTTTAGTTTTGTTAGTGCCTCTAGTTGGCTTCTTACTCTAAAATGGCAACTTTTTATAAGTCCTTTGGTTCATTTTTTTATACCAAAAGATTTGGTGATTAAGTACATTTACTTTATTGTATCTTCTAATTGAGATATGTATATATTAAAAGTAACATTGTCTAATAGATAGGAGTCGGTTACTATACAAATTGTAATTTTCGTGCGAAACGTACGAAGTCATAAGGACGCGACACATGTTTTCTGGCGGAGGGGTAGTTTCGTCCGTGTCACAATTACACATATAATGTACATAATTACTCAAGTTATATTCATAATTATGCAAGTTATATGTATTATTACGCAAGATAAATTTGATATTACGCAAAGTAAAATTACTCACGTTATAAAATATAATTACATAAGTTATGTTGATAATTACGCATTGAATAATCAAGCAAGTTATACACACATCACATAGACTTTTTTTAAATGATGTTTTTTTAATAAAAAATATAGCAATATTATACTCATATTAAAAAGGATAAAATGCTTGCTTTTATGGTGTATTTTTTTCAAAAAAAAATAATGTCATATGAAAAAGTTACATGCGTTTAAAAAAACGGAAGGACTTTAAAAAAAATCAACAATTTTAGGCTATTTTCAAATCTATCCCTCCAGTCACATTCTCTTACATAATTATTTTATCTTAAATCTGAATCGTTCCCCTCTTAGATCAATGGTCCTTGTTACTTCGTAACTTTCACATGAATTATGGGCTTTGTATCGTAAACTTTCTCTAAATAAATATTTATGTTTTTCTAGGTAAAATTTTGTTTTCTAAATTTATCTTGTATATATTTTATTTTTAAGAGCAAAATAAACCGCATAAAAGTCAACTTTAAGCCAAAACCACATCATTTGCTATGTATAACTACATTATACTTTGATGTTGGAAAGTTATATTTCTTTTAGTTGATCAAATTACATTTTAACAAATTTTTTACGTCAGTTTTTCACAATGAGGCTTGAACCCTTGATCTCCTACATAATTTTTTTTAAAAAAAACAAGATTTATAAACTTCGTCATTTCCATGATATCCCCCCCCCCCCCCCCCCAAAAAAAATCATAAAATGGCATTGGTGTTACCCATCTCTCTCCTCCATTACATCATTAAATAATTGTAAGCATATAAACAATACTACCCACCACTCTTACTTGTTCTTTCTCAAAACATATCCACATAATATAACAAAATTAAATCCAATTGAAAATGGGAAGATCAACTGGAGATCAGAAGGTGGGATTAAAGAAAGGACCATGGACTCCTGATGAAGATCAGAAGCTCTTGGCTTACATCAAAGAACATGGTCATGGCAGCTGGAGAGCTTTACCATCTAAGGCTGGTATATATGCATTATCACTATTATTTTATTTAAAGAGTTTAATTAGTTAATATTATTATTTATTATAAAAGTTAAAGAGAAACACACATGTACACAATCAGGGCTGCAAAGATGTGGGAAGAGTTGCAGATTAAGATGGATAAACTATCTTAGACCCGATATTAAGAGAGGAAAATTCAGTGTTCAAGAAGAACAGACCATTATTCAGCTTCATGCTCTCTTGGGTAACAAGTATATATTTTTTTAGAGATTTCATTTGTTTGTTTGTTTACTAATTTAAAACCCATTTTTTAAGGTTTGTTGCACACTGAAAAAGATATTTTGGTTTTAGACTTAAGTATATTGCGTATAATTAAATTGTTTTTTTTTATATTACGTGGGTTTTTATTCCAAAAAGAACATTTCATTCCATCCATTAACATGTTGAATTTGATTATGAAGTTCAAATTAAAGTAGCTCTTTTTAAGAAAAAAAAATGTTTGTTTAGTCTTATAGTCCAATATATGTATGGATTGCTTCTCTATTCACACAAAATTAATTATGTAATTAAAGTTACTTATTTCATGTTTGAAGTTTATTATTTTTCTTTTATATATATGTAAAAAGGTGATAATGCTATATTTACATTATAAATGCATTTTTTTTTGTTTTTAATGGAAACATCATGTGGTTATACTATATGACAATAGGAAGCACGCCAAATGTTGGCATACATTGATCTTGCAATTATGTTATGATGATTCCTAGGATTATTGTGTGCGTTTTTTTGTTTTTTTTTTCACATATGTTTTTAATTATTTTCTATTTGTTTGTATTCTCAAAAAGATGGTCGGCCATAGCTACTCATTTATCGAAGAGAACAGATAACGAAATAAAAAACTACTGGAACACCCATCTTAAAAAACGATTAATTAAAATGGGAATTGACCCGGTGAGCCACAAGCCAAAAAACGGTGTTCTTCTCAGTGACGGTCACTTGAACATCACAAACAATTTGAGTCACATGGCTCAATGGGAGAGTGCCAGACTCGAAGCTGAAGCCAGATTGATTAAACAATCTAAGATTAGCTCTAAGAGCATGAGCACGCTTCCAATCAAATTAAACTCAAATATATGTTCAATCACCTCAACAGTTGGGCCACCCTCTGAGTATCTTGATGTACATAAGAAGATCATGCGCGAAGAATGTAATGATATACATAAGAAGATTGCACACGAAGAATGTGATGAAATTTGGGAATACAAAAATAATGAAAGTGAAATGGAGAAGTTCAATGATTTGACCACATTGTGTATGGATAACACATGGATGACTCAACCATTACAAGCAAACAACAACGATGATGAGCATGTATCAAATTGTGATTTCTTGGAGCATTTTACTGATCTTTTGTTATGTGGTTCAAACTTCAATGATCCTTGTGGTCATACAGGTGACAATTCAGATATTGGTCTTATATGTTGTGAAAAGTTGATGCAACCTATTGAAAATATCAGGGATCCTTATGATGAAACCAAGATTTATCAAGGATAACATGTACCATCTAATTCTCGTATGTTTTAGAAAAACAACTTTCAATGATTGTGTTAATTTTCTTTTCTTAATTCTATAAGGTTGTAAAACGATCGTAAATATCTATTTGAATAAATAGGTAGCTTTGCATCATTTATTATATTTGTTGTAATATTATAATAAATTTATAATACTACAAAAACAAACAAACGAGTCGGGGGTCTCTTTGGAAGCGGTCTCTCTATCTCCCAAGATAGAGGAAAGACTCGACACCACCTATCCCTCCCAGACCCTGCTCTTGAGTGGGATATACTGGGTTTGTTTGTTTGTTTGTATTTGTAATATTATAAATTTTATACTAATATCATAATCGTAATAATACTTGGTAACTGTATAATGTTATTAATTTTGACACTTTTATAAGTCAGATCAAATTATCGTTAACTAATCTTTACATAAATCACTTAATAATTTGATTTTTTAAAAACAATTATTCTTACTCCTAAATATCACAACCTTGTAATTTTAATTACAAGCCACGCCTAGTGATTCAATTATCAGTCATATTAAATTCTATAATCTAATAATACCTAAATCAAACTAAAGGTTATATATCTAAAGGTGTTATGAATTTATATACCAATCATAAATTATAATTTACAATAGGTTAAGTGGTTCAAGTTATGACCCATATGTAAATTGTATAATTAAGAGGGTCCGATGGTAAAATTGTACGACCGAATACGGGGATGCCATTTCATTAATCTTTTAAGTTTTAAGAGTAGTGTGTGAGTGATGAAATTTTGATTTTTTAATTGATCTTTTAAGTTTTAAGAGTAGTGTGAGTGATTAAATTTTGATATTTTAATTAATCTTGTGAGTGATGGAATTTTGATTTTTTAATGGCTATATATTATTCTGTTTATCTTACTCTACTTAAAAAAATTTTAATTAAATAATATAAAACAAAAACATGAAAACGCCTTCTTTTGTTATAAGTAATCGTGCTACAATTGAATTATTTTTAGAACTTAATTCACTATTTTATATCATTACTAGGTTAGAGTTTATGTATTACTTGGGTGGAATAAATAAACATGTCAAAATTATTATGTTTATAAATATTTTATTTTCTAGATGTTATTAGCCATTAGTGAAATAAAAATATAATGAATATCTAAAAATATGACAACTAATGAAATTAGAAATTACTACTCTATATTTAAAGATAAAATATGTACAATATAATATAATTTAGTATGTACAAATTAATTATTAAAATAAGAATATTTATATTTTAAATGTTTGATAGTTTGGTTTATTTATTTAAAATAATTATTATTTAATATTGGAGAGACAAAAACACAAATATGGATATGTTTGTTTTAACATATTTTAATAAATAAGGAAAGTCAAATTGATTATTACAATAATTTTCGTATTTATTATGAGAGAGACGTGAGAAATAATTTTTTCTATGCTAAAATTATGACACTTATCATTTGATATGCTAGAATGATTACATGTGTTAAAAAAAAATTTTATTGTATGTTATGTAACATCGCGTATTTTCGTTAAAAAAGTTAATTGTGTAAACAATTAAATTTAATATGTCGATGTTAATTCCAATAATTTCAATAATAATAATAATAATAATAATAATAATAATAATAATAATAATAATTATTATTATTATTATTATTATTATTATAATAATAATAATAATAATAATAATAATAATGGTAGTAATAATAATAATAATAACAATGACTTGAAAAAAAAAATATTTAAATTTAAAAGTAGTAAATTAAGTGCAGGGGTAAGTTTGTAATTTATGAAACTTGAAATAAAGAGTTCTAGCATAAAATAACAAAATTTAAATTACAGGGACCAAAAGTGTAATTTTTTTAAAAATCATCCCCATCCCCGTCGATCCCACCCCCGTTCTCCGGCCAAACTCCGGCCAACTCTCCGGCGAGGCCACACACTCAACAATACTCGATTTCAACTCAATTAAAAACTCCCAACAACATCATGTGCCAGATTCGAACTCATACCATTTAAAATTTCAATCAATTTAGTGCGATTACAACTAAACCCCAACCACCCCACTTCGGCCGATTTCCAGGCAACAATCGTACTAAAACACTATAATAATCGAACATAAACGATTATATAAATGTCTCTAATCGATTACAACTCTCATTTCCTCCTGAAACACCCAAAAATTTCACATTTGAACACCATCCCCTGTCGCGACTGTTCTTCGATCTGTTCATCACTAATTCTTCTTCAATTTAGGTAATTTAATACATGTTTACACTCGATATTACATGGGGATCAAAAGCCCCATGAATTCATTCGTTAACAGAATCGAATTGATGCTCAATTTGATCCAAGAATGATCAAGGGTTTCTTCGGATTTGGGGGGTTTCTG
Source organism: Flaveria linearis (assembly GCA_024085815.1). Taxonomy (NCBI): domain Eukaryota; kingdom Viridiplantae; phylum Streptophyta; class Magnoliopsida; order Asterales; family Asteraceae; genus Flaveria; species Flaveria linearis. The sequence goes on from CM044013.1 coordinate 15,308,309, forward strand.
TTGGTTTATGTTTAAAAACAATTCGAACCCAATTCCATCGCGGCTGTATGCCATGGTTCACCGGTTAGTCACATGCTTGCAATCCTTGAGGTCTCGGGTTCGACCCCGGGCACCCTCACTTATTTTTTTAAAGCCTTTTAAAGCTTTTAAAAATTACAAAAAAAATCTAAAAATTATAAAAATGTTTCTACAAACATTAAATATTTTTAAAACCACCTAATTATTTTCTGAAATTTATCTTAACATTTTATTTACTTATTTTATTATTTGTTTTAAATAAATAAAATAACTAGTTTAACTTCTTATAAAAATAGACTTTAAATAATGGTTAAAATCACTAAATAATTATTGGTTCAAATAATATCTATGTAATACTGTTTAAATCATGATTATCTCAATTAAATATAAAAGTTTTATATCTAAATCTTTCCAAATCATTTTTATTTCTTTTAGTCACTTAAATAATTAAATATTTTAATTAATTATTATATAATTAATTAATAAAATTAATTATTTGTTTTTCCCACACTTTAACAATAAATCAAACAATTACGCATATTGATACATTCATTTCTATTAAATTCTAGGCATAATTACTTTCAATAAATTCATTTTATTTGTTTCAAGACATTCAAATTAAATAAATTATTTTATTTAAACTACCATTCAAAACCCAATAGAAACCCTAATACATTCCCAATTCTCAAATCACTATTATTATAATTCGAGGCACCGTTCCTTAGGTTAATCATAAGGAAATCGTGGGTGTCTAATCTATCACATCCAAATTCTAATTTCATCAATCAAGTGAGTATTCATATCCCCTTTTTATATCATTTCTTATTTGGGAGAAATCATATGATACAATATTCAATCATGATATTCTATTGTTATTTCATTCTAAATTCAATTCAAGACTGGTTATGTTATTACTTGCAACTATGTGAAAATACTTTGATAAACTGGACGACAGTAAGAACCCTAATTTAATCAATCAATCCTGGTATCAATGGTAGATCTACTGGTTTGGATAACCCATCCCATATGAATAGTCGAGTGGTGATTGTGCCAGAGGCAAATAGTCAATCTATGGTGTATGTGTGCAAGTCTATTATTTGCAAGTGTCAAGTCAAGGGGTTTATATTGTGTTGGTTTATCTATATGCTTTGCTATTGCAATATAAGTCTTAACGTTACCTTGTGAATTGGATTATTCTCGATCAATCAATCTATATGTATATTCAAAACTGTGTTTACTCACCGGTTAATTTTTAGCTGACTTGTTACTTTTCACATGATTTCAGGTTAAGCAGGATAGTGGACTTCTACATGCTCATTTAAGACCCGGACTTAGTCAAGATAAAAGACAATTACTAGTTGTGATTTCAATTGTTGTATTTGCTTGTGTAAACTCATATTATCTTGTAATCTGATTTTAATATTATCTCTACTAATAGACAACCATGTGTTATGAACAATCAATCATTCCCCCGTCTGCTCTGATGATTCCGCAGTCGGTCGGGGTGTGACAGATTGGTATCAGAGCCATGGTTATAGGGAATTAGGTTATTAGAAATGGAATGACCTAGACTATAACTAAGTACCATTACACATGAGTCCTCTCATGTATTTTATATGCTTAGATAGGATTATATGTGCCTTATATGTTTATACTTGATTATGTGATTATATGCCTTATGTGATTCCTCTTATACTTTGAATCTTATCAATGCACACACGAATCTTAAATCATATTCTAAGGCATTGTGTGCCCAAATCAAATGGTTTTCAAAATGATCTTTGAATCGTTATTCGTGGTTTTCAAATTCATCAAAGTCTGTGTCTTACAACTTGAAACATGTAATGCTGGAAGAGCGTGATGCCTGTATCTCGGGGTGTTCTGTCTAGGCAAGGTATTCGTATAAATCCAAATCAGCCGATGGATCTGTCTACCTTACCTGGGAACCCTCGGGATGAGTATCTGCTTATAGGTACGCATGTGTTCAAGAAAGTTGTGGTTGATCTAGTACTTTGGTTAGTCAACGTACTCGCTTTGATTTACGAATCAAACGATTACACTTGGAACATCTCATTGTTATTATGCCAAATTCCCGATTGTCATTTTCATAGCCCATATTACCCAATTCTCATAAAATATCTTAATGATATTTCAGAATGGCTTCTCGTCAAATCCGTTCACGGTCTAGAAACTCTGGCCGCAAGATTGCTGCTATTGTACCACGTGAAGTTGTTGCTGTTATCCCAACTCTGCTTACCCATTTGAACCAAGGCAACAATGCTGATCAAAACCCAACTACACCAAACCCTCCCCAAACTTGTACTTACAAGCACTTCAGTTCTTGCAACCCCACTAAGTTCAGTGGAACTGAAGGAGCTACCGGATTACTACAGTGGTTCGAAAGCATCGAGAACACTTTTCTAAACAGCGAATGCCCTGAAAATCTAATAGTTCGCTATGCCATAAGTGTTCTCCAGAAACGCGCACTTACTTGGTGGAACGGAGAGAAAAGAACTCGTGGCCCCGAAACTGCTCTAGCATTAACATGGGCTGAAGTTAAGGAGCTCATGACTAAAGAGTTCTGCCCAAGAAATGAAGTCCGAAAACTGAAAGCTGAGTTCTGGGAGTTAACCTAAGACAGTGGCGAGAACCTAGCATACACTAACCGATTTCACGAACTGAGCCTTCTGGTACCGCACCTTGCTACCCCTACCTCCTGAGCCATCGAGAAATACACTGGTGGACTACCCATGCAGATTCAGGATACGGTGTTAGGAAGGAATCCTTCGACACTAGAAGATGCTATTAGGCTGGCTGCGCAGTTAACCGATAATCATGTGAAAGCTGGTTCTTTAACCAGGAAAGGGTCAAAGAAGAATACCGATAAACTTCCTAACGAAACCGTCAGAACCAACCAACCCGAGCCTTCCAAGAACAAGAAGAGGAAGGCTACATCTCAAAACTTTGCTGTAATTACCCCCGTTGTGCCAATTAATCAAGTCCCTCCAACTCATCAACCAGCAGTAAACAACCAACCGCTGATGAAAAAGCCATACGCTGGACCCTTTCCGCAGTGTAACAACTGCAAGTATCACCATCCCGCTAACGTTCAGTGTCGTCAATGCACAAACTGTGGTCGTTTTGGGCATACATTCAACGTGTGCAAGAATACTGCAAGGGTTCCAGTTACCATATCGATTGTTCAGCATACCCCGACAATCACGCAAGCAAGAGCTTGCTACCAATGCGGGGATCCTAACCACTTCCGCAACCAATGTCCGAAGCTCCTCAAGGCCGTCCCTGCAGCTCAAGGTCGAGCATTCAATATCAATGCCCAACAAGCCCAAGTTAGCAACGACATGGTGAACGGTATGTTCCAAATTAATAATCAATACGCTCCGATTCTTTTTGACACCGGTGCCGATAAAAGCTTTGTATCCTTAGACTTTGAGCCCTTACTTGCTAGTGCCCGAACCAAGCTAGACAACCCCTTTACGGTAGAGATAGCTGACAGAAAACCCATTACAATTAATTCTGTTATTCCCGACTGTACCTTGAATCTAAGCGAGCACGATTTCCCTATCGATCTTATACCCATGCAACTGGGTAGTTTCGATGTTATAGTAGGCATGGACTGGTTATCAAAGAATCATGCCGAGGTGGTTTGTTACGAAAAGACCATTCGTATTCCTCTTCCGACCGGAAGCATACTACAAATCTACGGGGAAAAGCCTTCCAAAGAGCTTAAACTCATGTCTTGTACCAAAGCCCAAAAGTACCTCCGCAAGCATTACGTGGCTTTCTTAGCCCATATCGTTAAAGCGGATGAGAAACCTAGGAAGATTGAAGACATTCCGGTTGTTCAAGAGTTTCCCGAAGTCTTTCCTGAAGACTTAACCGGTCTTCCTCCCGTTCGTCAAGTTGAATTCTGGATCGACCTTGTGCCTGGTGCAACTCCCGTGGCAAAATCTCCTTATCGACTTGCACCATCTGAGATGCAAGAACTTGCTAGCCAATTGCAAGAACTGTCAGACAAAGGATTCATTCGCCCGAGCTCATCACCATGGGGAGCCCCAGTCTTATTCGTGAAGAAAAAGGATGGCTCATTCTGTATGTGCATTGACTATCGTGAGCTTAGCAAACTCACAATCAAGAACCGTTACCCATTACCCAGAATCGACGATCTATTTGATCAACTTCAGGGAGCCTCGTACTTCTCAAAGATCGATCTTTGTTCTGGTTATCACCAACTCCGCATAATGATGACATTCTAAAAACCACTTTTCGAACGAGATATGGCCATTACGAGTTTACAGTGATGCCATTCGGGTTAACCAACGCACCGGCATTATTCATGGATTTAATGAATCGCGTGTGCCGACCATACCTAGACAAATTCGTGATCGTATTCATCGACAACATCTTGATATACTCCAAATCCAAATCCAATCACGAGAACCACCTTCGTCTAATACTTGAACTTCTGAGGAAAGGGAAGCTCTACGCCAAATTCTCAAAGTGTGAATTCTGGCTTAATAAGGTTCAATTTCTTGGTCACATAGTAAACAGCAAGGGAATTCACGTTGATCCCGCGAAGATCAAGGCATTAAAGAAATGGGGAGAACCTAAAACTCCTACAGAGATTCATTCATTCCTTGGTCTAGCCGGACATTACCAACGTTTTATTCCTAACTTCTCAAAGATTGTTGTGCCACTCACTGCTTTGACCCACAAGGATAAGCCTTTTTCTTGGGGGCCTGATCAAGAAAAAGCATTTCAAACCCTCAAGCAAAAGTTGTGTGAGGCACCAATTTTAACACTTCCCAATGGGAACGACGACTTTTTTGTCTATTGTGATGCTTCAAGACAAGGTCTAGGTTGTGTTCTCATGCAACGAGGCAAAGTTATAGCATATGCCTCAAGACAATTGAAGATTCATGAGAAAAATTATACGACGCACGATCTTGAATTAGGTGCTGTTGTATTCGCACTCAAAATCTGGAGACACTATCTCTATGGCACTAAATGTGTTGTATTCACTGATCATAAGAGTCTCCAGTACATCTTCAACCAGAAGAAGCTTAACATGAGGCAACAATGTTGGGTCGAACTACTCAACGACTATGACTGTGAGATTCGTTACCACCTCGGTAAAGCTAATGTCGTAGCCGATGCACTAAGTCGTAAGGGCCAGGTTATGCTTCAAAGTGTTACCATTCAAACCGACCTCCTGACCCGTATACTCGAAGCTCAACATGAAATCAATCACCGAGGGCAACATGTATGAGAAAATGTCATGCGGTGCTGAACTCCAATTGGAAACCAAGTCGGACGGACTACTATATTTTCTAGATCGACTTTGGATTCCGAATCTCGATAAACTTCGAGCAACCATCATGGATGAGGCTCATAAGGCTCGTTATTCTATTCATCCGGGAGAAGATAAGATATTCATGAATCTTCGAAACCAATATTGGTGGCCCGGCATGAAGAAGGATATAGCCTTGTATGTATCTAAATGCCTCACATGTTCCAAAGTCAAAGCTGAGCATCAACGTCCCTCTGGATTACTCGTACAACCCGAGGTTCCATTATGGAAACGGGAAAGCATATCCATGGATTTCATCACCAAACTGCCTCGTACCGCTAGTGGTCACGATAGTATCTGGGTTATCATTGATCCATTGACTAAGTCGGCTTATTTCATTCCAATTCGGGAAGATTATCGAGTGGAGAAATTGGCTCGTATTTACATCAATGAAATAGTCAGTCGGCATGGTGTACCTTTAGATATTATCTCTGATCGCGATGGTCGCTTCATCTCTCGTTTCTGGAAAAGTCTCCAATCAGCCCTCGGAACTCAACTGAATCTTAGCACAGCCTATTGATGCACGGGTAAAAGCTCGGGTTTAAAAGCACAAAACGACATATTTATAGCATAACTTCAAGTTCAAATGATCTATTTTGATGTGGTTTGTGTTTGTAGGGCCTGAACAATTAAGAGTACACTCCGGGGGTCATATGGGATGTCGGAATGGAGCCCGGAACAGTCGGATACGCGAAACAAACAAAAGAAAAAAACTGCTGTTTCTGGAGCCCGTTGCCGACGCCCTAATAGGCCGTCGCCGACGCCCTCTCAATTCTCCTGTCGGATTTTTAATGCCCACTTGTTTCATTTGACTTGTATAAACGGGGCTTTTCAAGTTGCAGCTGGAAAGGCCATATAATAGGGAGGAAAATCAGGGAAAAGGACCATCCTACATCATGCTATGATCCTCTCACTTTGTTTTTGTCTCCAAGAACCATCATCTTCATCATTAACCATCTTCTTCATCATCAACAATCTTCTTGATCACCATCAACCATCCATGAAGATTTAGAGAAAAGTTTTGACAATTGGAGCTTTTCATCATCAACAAAGTCAAGCAAAGTCACAGTGATATGGGATTGCAAACAAGATCATCACCCGGATTCCAAGCCTCAAACAACATGAGAGGCTAATCTTCTTTGGGTTTTCCCCCGGTTTGCATATTGTAAGACTATGGTTTGTTAACATTTGAAAACTAGATTGCATCTTTGTGTTTTGTATTTGATTGCTTGAAACATTTATGCTAGTACTTTGAGCTTAACTTGAATTCCCAAACTGAATGAATGATCATGAAATTTGTCTTTGAGAAATGGAGTTGTTCATGTGTGCTATGTATATGTAGAGTTTGAATGTTCTTGTGTAATGAAGTGTATTATTGTCCGTGTTAACGTTGACGATTCTTGACACCTAAACCTTGTAACGATGAACTCATTAGCATAAATCATACCTTTGATGCAAGTTAGTTGGATTGGTAGAACCATAACCTTATGATATCAACCGGGGGTGAACCTTGTTATTAAGCTTAGTTTTGTTAACCATTGTTCTAAGTTCTCTAGTTTTATTAATCATTTTTAAGTAACCTTTTGTTTTGATCATTCCTTTGTGTTGGACAAAGTCTCAATACCATTTCAAGTAAACGTATCAAAGCTTTTATAAACAAAATAGCAAGCTTCATAATTGACTCGTTAGTCCAATTCAAGTCTAAACACAAACCACATACTCCCTGTGATTCGACACCCTTCTTACCATTTGCTACATAGTTTTGGTACTAAGGAACTATACAAATACTATCTTTGACTAGTGCACGCGACAAGCCGGTCACCTATCACCCGCAAACCGATGGTCAGACTGAAAGAACGATACAAACCCTCAAGGATATGCTCCGGGCTTGTGTCATTGATTTCAGTGGATCGTGGGATTCTCATCTTCCGTTGATCGAATTCTCTTACAATAACAGTTACCATACCAGCATCCAGATGGCACCATTTGAGGCCTTGTACGGCCGAAAGTGTCGATCTCCCATCTGTTGGTCTGAAGTTGGTGAATCACAAATTACTGGTCCGGAATTGATACAAGAAACAACCGACAAAATTCATAAGATCCGTGATAACTTGGTCGCTGCTAGAAATCGTCAAAATCATTATGCTGATAAAAGACGTAAGCCCATGGAATACAATGTCGGAGATCTCGTACTTCTTAAGGTATCATCTTGGAAGGGAGTGATTCGCTTTGGAAAGAAAAGGAAGCTAGCACCTTGTTACGTGGGTCCATTCAAAGTGCTCGAGCGAATTGGGAAAGTGGCCTACAAGCTTGAACTACCCCAAGAACTCAGCAATATATATCCGATGTTTCATGTTTCAAACCTCAAAAAATGCCTCGCCGATGAAAATCTCCACATTCCACTCGACGAAGTCCAGATTGGTGAATCTATGCACTTTATTAAGAAACCGATGGAAATTATGGATCGGGAAGTCAAACAACTCAAACGTAGCCGGATACCTATCGTCAAAGTCCGCTGGGAATCTAAACGTGGCCCAGAGTTCACCTGGGAACGTGAGGACCAAATGAAATACCCGTATCCTCATCTATTCGTTTCAGCCTTCTCGTGATTAAAATTTCGGGACGAAATTTCCTAAAGCAGGGGGGACTGTAACATCACGTATTTTAATTAAAAAAGTTAGTTGTGTAAACAATTAAATTTAATATGTCGATGTTAATTCCAATAATTTCAATAATCATAATAATAATAAAAATAATAATAATAATAATAATAATAATAATAATAATAATAATAATAATAATAATAATAATAATAATAATAATGACTTGAAAAAAAATATTTAAATTTATAAGTGGTAAATTAACTGCAGGGGGTAAGTTTGTAATTTATGAAACTTGAAATAAAGAGTTCTAGCATAAAATAATAAAATTTAAATTACAGGGACCAAAAGTGTAATTTTTTTAAAAATTATCCCCGTCGATCCCACCCCTGTTCTCCGGCCAAACTCCGGCCAACTCTCCGGCGAGGCCACACGCTCAACAATACTCGATTTCAACTCAATTAAAAACTCCCGACAACATCATGTGCCAGATTCGAACTCATACCATTTAAAATTTCAATCAATTTAGTGCGATTACAACTAAACCCCAACCACCCCACTTCGGCCGATTTCCAGGCAACAATCGCACTAAAACACTATAATAATCGAACATAAACGATCATATAAATGTCTCTAATCAATTGCAACTCTCATTTCCTCCTGAAACACCCAAAAATTTCACATTTGAACACCATCCCCTGTCGCGACTGTTCTTCGATCTGTTCATCACTAATACGTCTTCAATTTAGGTAATTTAATACAAGTTTACACTCGTTGTTACATGGGGATCAAAAGCCCCATGAATTGATTCGTTAACATAATCGAATTAATGCTCAATTTCATCCAAGAATGATCTAGGGTTTCTTCGGATTTAGGGGTTTCTGTTGGTTTATGTTTAAAAACAATTCGAACCCAATTCCATCGCGGCTGTATGCCATGGTTCACCGGTTAGTCACATGCTTGCAATCCTTGAGGTCCCGGGTTCGACCCCGGGCACCCTCACTTATTTTTAAAGCCTTTTAAAGCTTTTAAAAATTACAAAAAAAATTCTAAAAATTATAAAAATGTTTCTACAAACATTAAATATTTTTAAAACCACCTAATTATTTTCTGAAATTTATCTTAATATTTTATTTACTTATTTTATTATTTGTTTTAAATAAATAAAATAACTAGTTTAACTTCTTATAAAAATAGACTTTAAATAATTGTTAAAATCACTAAATAATTATTGGTTCAAATAATATCTATGTAATATTGTTTAAATCATGATTATCTCAATTAAATATAAAAGTTTTATATCTAAATCTTTCCAAATCATTTTCATTTCTTTTAGTCACTTAAATAATTAAATATTTTAATTAATTATTATATAATTAATTAATAAAATTAATTATTTATTTTCCCACACTTTAACAATAAATCAAACAGTTACGCATATTGATACATTCATTTCTATTTAATTCTAGGCATAATTACTTTCAATAAATTCATTTTATTTGTTTCAAGACATTCAAATTAAATAAATTATTTTATTTAAACTACCATTCAAAACCCAATAGAAACCCTAATACATTCCCAATTCTCAAATCACTATTATTCTAATTCGAGGCACCGTTCCTTAGGTTAATCATAAGGAAATCGTGGGTGTCTAATCTATCACATCCAAATTCTAACTTCATCAATCAAGTGAGTATTCATATCCCCTTTTTATATCATTTCTTATTTGGGAGAAATCATATGATACAATATTCAATCATGATATTCTATTGTTATTTCATTCTAAATTCAATTCAAGACTGGTTATGTTATTACTTGCAACTATGTGAAAATACTTTGATAAACTGGACGACAGTAAGAACCCTAATTTAATCAATCAATCCTGGTATCAATGGTAGATCTACTGGTTTGGATAACCCATCCCATATGAATAGTCGAGTGGTGATTGTGCCAGAGGCAAATAGTCAATCTATGGTGTATGTGTGCAAGTCTATTATTTGCAAGTGTCAAGTCAAGGGGTTTATATTGTGTCGGTTTATCTATATGCTTTGCTATTGAAATATAAGTCTTAACGTTACCTTGTGAATTGGATTATTCTCAATCAATCAATCTATATGTATATTCAAAACTGTGTTTACTCACCAGCTAATTTTTAGCTGACTCGTTACTTTTCACATGATTTCAGGTTAAGCAGGATAGCGGACTTCTACATGCTCATTTAAGACCCGAACTTAGTCAAAATAAAAGACAATTACTAGTTATGATTTCAATTGTTGTATTTGCTTGTGTAAACTCATGTTATCTTGTAATCTGATTTTAATATTATCTCCACTAATAGACAACCATGTGTTATGAACAATCAATCATTCCCTCGTCCGCTTCGATGATTCCACCGTCGGTCGGGGTGTGACATGTTATAGATATTCACGTATTAGTGTACATATGTGTTAAAACTCACTAAATATATGAAGTTATTTTGCATATCAACTATCTATTAACGAATCTGCTTTATTTGTTATACTTTTCTAATGTACATGACTGTAATTTTAGATATATTGATCGTACACCATCAGTGTACACTATATATGGCTACATCAGTGCACACTTTGATTATTACAATATGAAAGAACAAATACTACAAACACTAAAAAACTATTTAAATTTTCTATACATCTTTTTTGCCAATTTTTATACATGTAAATATTATGGGTATTCATGGTCTATTAACTATCCAAACCACTGATACTGATCTTCATTGTCGCAAACCAAACCAGCTCTCAAATTTAAAACGAACTGCTACTAACTATTTGATTACAGATTGATTTCACGGTTCGTGCTTATCGGGTGATTTCGTTGTTTTAAATTCCTTAAAGGAAGGGACCAGTAAAAAGTGATGACACATACTTTAACAAATAATTCCGTAGGTGCCATCGACGTAAAAAAAAACATGTTGCCATTTATATCGTTGGGCTTTAAATTTTAATTAAGGAGGCTACTTTTGTATGAATAAGTTTAATATTATGATAAATTTTTTACAGCGGAAATTTACTAGCTTCATACATTAAAAAAACTTTAACGACTTCAATAATCATATAAAAGAAACCGCAAGACTATCTCTGTAATAAGCTAATCCTCTAGTTTATTTCTAGAGTAAATTACCATTTGCATCCTTGTGTTTTGTCCATTTTAACTGTTTGCGTCCCTATAGTTTCAAAACCTTGGATCACCCCCTATACTTTTAATTGTATCCTTGTTTGCATCCCTGTGGCTGACACCGTTAATGTGGACAGTTAACAGGGCATCTTTTTCTCTCTCCTGCAGGGACATTTTAGTCATTTCATCTTTCCCCCTTCTTTCTTCTAAAACCCTTTGTAAATCCCATTTTAGTCATTTATTCTTCCCCCTTCCTTACACAATTCCACTGATTCCATAACCGTGATCGTTGCCTTAAACCCATCATCATCTTCAACTATTAAGTGATCGTGGCCTTAAACCCATTTGAAAGATGGTTTATCCTACCTGGTACATTCGTGACACAGATGATCCAGAGTTTAATCCGATCAAAGTATATGGTATGTTTTCTTCAAAATCAAGTTAAGTTAGGGGTTTATTTTAGTTTCAGTATGTTCTAATATTGTAGTATACATTGTTACAGCTAATGAGCCTACTTATTTTACACTTGAAATCCATCATGGTGGAGAATTTGTGAAGTTCCCAGGAAGAAGGTATGTGAAGGGCAAAGTTACATACGTGGACATGGTAGACATTGATGTGTTTTCAACTTATGATGTTGATGCTATGATGGAAGAGTTAGGTTATGATGGGGATGAGGTAATGTATTACAACTTTAAGATTCCTGGTCAGGATTTAGATTTTGGTTTAAGAGCTCTGGGTGGTGATATGGATGTGCATAACATGCAACAATACGTGCACATGTTTAAGGTGATTGAACTGTACATAGAACACAAATTTACAAGGCTAAAGACCTATTTGCAATCTCCTAACCAAGGGTCGAAGGTGATAATCGAAGAGATTGATGATAGTGGACCATCTAATCTTTGCAGAAGACAATTACTACTAGAGTGGTTGAACAGGAGGTTCCCCCCATTGCAGCGGCAGCACAAGGTCCGAATCAAGGGGCAGAACAAGGTCCGGATGAAGGGGTAAAACAAGGTCCGGGTCAATTGATAGAAGGAGAAATGGTTGATTTAGTGATAGAAGGAGAAAGGGTTGATTCAGTGATAGAAGGAGAAAGCTTGATCACAAGGGATGCACAAGAAGGGGTTGATAATTATGTGGATGCACAAGAAGGGGTTGATCATTTTATGGATGCACAAGAAGGGGTTGATCATTTTGTGGATGCCCAAGAAGGGGTTGATCATTTTGTGGATGCACAAGAAGGGGTTGATCATTTTGTGGATGCATAAGGGACACAACAAGAAGGGGTTGATGATTCTATTGACCCCTTCTTGATAGATGATGTTTTCTTATCTAATTTTATGGAACCATTTCGTACAGAACAACTTGAGCAACAACATCAATAGTACAATGATTCTAGTGATCAGACTGAGCCACAACATCAGCATAACAATTCCTCTAAGGGATCTGTTAGTGGTGGATCTTCATCCGATGATGAAGATTTTATTATAGATGAAGATAATCCTTTAGAGGATGTGGAGGTTGATATGGAAGAATACAGAGCATTTGTTGATATGAATGTAGATAATCTGCCTGGAGATGATAAAAGTGATGAAGATGATACTACAGAGGTTGACTTAGATAACTTTGACAGTGCAAGTGATGAAGATGCTGCTCCATCTCGAAGGGCAACTAAAAAGCTAAATAGGAAGAACAGAAACTGGAAGTCAGTTGTTGTATCATCATCATTCTATGTTGGTCAAACCTTTGGGGATAAAGAAGAGGTCAAAGAAATTGTTAAGTCAATTGCTGTGCAAACTAGGAGGCAACTAGTATTTATAAAAGATGACAAACTAAGAATTCATGTGGTTTGTTATGGTCAAAATGTTGGTTCTTTTTGTAGTGAGGGGCAAAATGGGGAATCTTCAAAAACAGATGGGTCCAAAAGAAGGGAATCAGTTAAGGACAAAGTGGTTGGTAGTGATGCAATAAATAATAACTCTGAATTGAAAAAAAGGTTCCCACATACCACTTGCCCATGGAAACTGTATATATCAAGTGTAACATCCCGTAATCTTCGTTAAATAAAAGTTAATTTTATACGTTTATGTAAATTTCAACCATTATAATAATAATAATAATAATAATAATAATACTAATAATACTAATAATAATAAAAATAAAAATAATAACAAAGATTTAAAAAAAATATTTATTAGATTTAAAAGTGCAGGGGGTGTTTATGTAATCTTTAAAACTTATTTTAAAAGTTGTTAACATAAAATAATAAACTAGAAACCGCAGGGACCAAAGTTGTATTTTTTTAAAACCCAACCCACCCCCCGGTCGCACCCCTGTCTCCGGCCATCGTCTTCGGCGGGTCTCCGGCGACCCTCAAACGCCCAAAATAATCAATTTAAACTCAATTAAAAGCTCCCGACAGTATCACAAGACAGATTCGAACACCTGACCCACTGTAATTTGAATAAATCGAGTACCTAACCCACTTCGGCCACTTTACATACTATAATCGCACTACGAACTTTAATAATCGAAAGTAATCCCGCATTAACAGATTTTGGGTTGTTTATAATCATCCACTGAACTCAATTTCATTCCAAACGATCAAAAACACTACCATTGATCACCTTGAAACCGTCGGCCTGCAACTCCAATTAAAACCCCACCTCCGACTGATTTTAATCAAAATTCATAAGGGTCTATTGGTCCAGAGCACCGTTAGAAGCTAACCTAGAGTTTAATTTGAATTCCATCAAGTTTTGATCACACATCGATCACCACCTCTGTCGCGGCTTGTTTCTAACTCGTTCCCATCGATCTAAGTTTCAATTCAGGTAATTGAGCATACATACATACTCGATTTTACACTGGCAAACAAAGCCCTATGGTTATTACTGATATCAGTATCGAATTGAGCTTCAATTGGGCGATTTGGGAATTAGGGTTCATGTTGGAATTGGGGTTCAAGTGAAACTGTCTTTAAAAGTTTTGAAGCAGGCTATCCACCGCGGCTTAGGCCTTTGTTCCACTGGTTCCTGCGCTCCACCCCACTCATTAAATTTTTTAAAGCCTTTTTAAGTATTTAAAATTACAGAAAAATCTCTAAAAATTATAAAAATCAGTTTTATAAACTTATTTATTCAAAAGGTTATCTAATTATTTTTCAGGAAATTTTATTTCTTTAAAAACCTTAATTATTTATATCTTAATAAATAATACAAATGTATAAATAGTTATTTTTATAAAAATGACTTTAAATAATAATTATCAAGTTATTAATGGACATTATATAATTTTAATTTTAAATTAATCATGATAAATATAGGAATTATATTTTATAATTTCACAAGTTATTTACAAATACAATTATTATTATTATAATGATCATGTCATTATTATTATTAATATCAATATTGGTAATGTTATTAATACGTGGTGTTGTTTGTATATCAAATCGTGTGCGTCAAACCGAACCGACCCAAATTTAACCAAATATATTTATGCGCAATGGACACATTTTAAAGACTTAGTTACAATAAATCATAGGTGTTGATCGTGTTTGATCGTGCTTGATCGTGCATTATTCCTTGAAGCTCTCGTTCATTTCATTACATCAATTCAAGGTGAGTTTACAGCCCCACTTTTACTTATATACTCTTTTGGGGGAGAGAAACATGCTGTTTTCATAAACATTACATTACATTGGATTTTTGTAATACTGCATATACTTGATACTATGGTGTTATACTTGGTCCTTCGGACCGTTAATATGGACTTAGCAAGGTGATTGTTAGTAGTACTACTGGGATTGACATACCCCACCCGGGCTAATCGCGCTAGCATAACGTTCGTCAAACGGGTGAACGGTTAGCCTAATTACAAGTGTTGTGGTGTGTGATCCATAGCCGGGCCTACTTTATTATTTGATTGCATGTCAGCTCGGTCGCGACTTCGTACACATAGTGATCATTATGGACTAGCTACCCATGATATGCTTTGATTACATAATCCGGGAATTTCATTACTGATACTTATTGGATTACATAATCCGGGAATTTCATTACTGATACTTATTGGATTACATAATCCGGAATTTCATTACTGATACTTATTGGATTACAAAATCCGGAAATTTCAATACTGATACTTACTGTTTTCTGATAAACCTGTGAACTCACCAGTCTTGTACTGAGATTTTGCATATTTTCTCTCAGGACATTGATATGGCACATTTAGGAGCACAGCATCTACCGCATGTCATTCCGCATTCACCCAAACTGTTTTCAAGATTTAATTTGCATTTACTTTACATAAATTGGATTGGACGCGTGTTTGCGTGTTCCAAAACTATTGTTAAACGTTTTACTGTATTCGCTTCCGCAATACTTAAATATAATTGGTTTGTTTCATTAAAATTAATCAACATATATGATTTGTAATTATCGAGTCGTTTGGTGTAACTGATGCTTATCTGAGATCCTGGTTATGTCACACGCCTGACGAAAAAACCCCGTACGTGGAAAATGAGGGTGTGACATCAAGGCCTAATACAGATGAGTTATTTATTGTGAAGACCTTTGTAGAAGAGCATAATTATATGCAAACAAGAAAGCTCAGGCTTTACACAGCTTCAGTTATTGCTAAAGAAGCAGGATCCCTACTTGAGTGTAACCCTAATATACCCCTAAAGGCCTTACAAGACATCTTATAAAGGAAAAACCAGATTCAAATATCTATCAAAAAAATCTTTGTGGAAAAAGTGATGGCATTGAAGAAAATGGAGGGTGATTATGTATCTCAGTATGGGTTATTGAGGGATTACTGTCAAGAGCTGTTAAGATCTAACCCAGGCTCAACAGTTAAGTTAGAGGTTGAAAGTGAGTGTAACCCTAGTAGTTTAACTAGACAGTTCAAAAGGCTTTACATCTGCTTTGCTGCTATGAAAGTTGGGTTTAAAGCATGTGGGAGAGACCTGTTAGGTCTAGATGGGACCTTTATGAAAGGTCCATTCCCAGGACAAATGTTGACTGCGGTTGGTGTTGACTCCAATAATGGAATTTATCCAGTAGCCTATGCAGTGGTGGAGGCTGAAACAATAGATTCATGGACATGGTTTCTAGAACTTCTTGGTGATGATCTAGATCTGGGCATAAACTCAAACTTCACTTTCATAAGTGACAGGCAGAAGGTAATTGTTCCTACTTTTATTAATTGCTATATGTATAAACCTTTAAAAGTGAAATTATATCATTTGTCTTAACCTATTTAGGGAATTGTACCTGCTGTTAAGAAGGTGTTTCCAGCAGCTGAGCATAGGTTTTGCCTAAGACACATTCATGAGAACATGAAAGCAAAATGGAGAGGGCATATGTATAAGGATCTTTTATGGAAATGTGCAAGTTCAACCACAATCCCTGAATTTGAAAAACACATGGAGACCATAAGGAAACAAGATCCATCCCTGTATGATTGGTTGAAGCAAATCCCTGCAAAGCATTGGAGTAGGTCTCACTTTAGTGGTACGTGTTACTTGTCTTTACTATTGATGTTTTATAAAACCTAGAATTAGTAGCTCATGCTCTTCTCTTATTCAATGTTTATAAAACAGGTAGGCCGACATGTGATATTTTATTAAACAATATTTGTGAAGTCTTTAACAAGCAGTTGGTTGGGGGTAGAGATAAGCCTATAATTTCATGTCTTGAGTATGTTAGGGAATACATGTTAAAGAGGCTTGTTGTAGTTCACAAGTTGATTTCAAAGTGTCCAGGGCCCCTTACACCCTTTGCAGCTAAAAGCTTGGATCTCAATAAGAAACAAGCAAGTGAGTATAGTGTTATCGTGGCTGGAGTTAAAAAATACCAAGTTAGTGGACCATGGATGGATCAAGTTTGTGTCGACTTAGAGAAACAAACATGCTCGTGTAGAAAATAGGAGCTTACAGGCATGCCTTGTAAGCATGCAGTAGCTTGCATATGGGATTTGGCAACTTATGACCAGCAAAATGTAATTCTTGAGGCTTGGGTGTCCAAAGTGTATTGGTTAGAAACCTGGAAGGATGTATATAAAAATACCCTTGAGCCTATCAATGGGAGACCCATGTGGATGCCATCAAATACCTCAACTACACTGATACCTCCAAAGCATCATACTCAAGTTGGCAGACCAAGAAAGAAGAGGAAGAAATCAGTTGAGGAGGTGGATGCAAGTAAAGTTAACAAAGCTGGGAAGTTGGTGAAAACAGGATTTTCTGTTAAGTGTGGTCTGTGCAAGAATTATGGACACAACAAAAGGTTATGCAAGGGACAAGGTTCATCACAACAGGTTTCACAAGGGGCTCCTTTGGATAGTCAGTAGTCAGCTGGTTTATGTATTTTGCTTATGAATTTTCTGTTAATTGGATGTATTTGGTAATAGAACATGTTCCCTTAGTTAATTATGTATTTTAGGTATGTATTTTGAACTTGCTTTGTTGCTTCAAACAATGTTACTGCCACTCATGCTAATGTTACCGCTTCAAACAATGTTACTGCCATTCACCACAAAATGTTCATTTTGCATCCATTAAACTTGTACAACCATTACTAATTGACCTTTATAATATTTAGGAGAAAATTAGGTCAATTGGTACAAAATAACTTCTACTACTTCACTAACAAATCAAGTACACAATAAAAAAGAACCAACTTAAAATTAACAACATTCTATATTTTTTCACTTCATGCTCCAACCTCTCGGCTCTTTCTTCTGTCAAGTTGTTTGATCTTAACAACCCATTAATAATTTCTGTAGATCTTGAACATAGTGCAGGTTCAGCCCAACTAACAAAACCATAATTTTTCCCCATTCTCGCACAACAGTTAAATCTGCGGCCTGGATTTTTTACGGTCCATGATGTTCGAACAAATGTTTCAGATCCACATTTACCATATCTGACCATCGTTGTGCCTTGAGAATAGAGCGACGGGGAGACAGATAGAGAGAGGAAGAAGTGAGAGGGTGAGATTAGGGAGGGTAGTTGAGGTGAGAGGTAAAATAAACCCTTATAATGGTTTTAGAAGAAAGAATGGGGAAAGATGAAATGACTAAAATGTCCCTGCAAGAGAGAGAAAAAGATACCCTGTTAACTGTGCACAATAACGGCGTCAGCTACAGGGATGCAAACAAGGATAAAATTAAAAGTATAGGGGGCGATCCAAGGTTTTGAAACTATAGGGACACAAACAGTTAAAATGGACAAAACACAGGGATGCAAATTATAATTTACTCTAATTTCTATGATAATTGTATTCAGGTTTTTAATAAAGTTTATATTTATGATAACTGTATTCATATCTTCGTTTAAGTTTATTTCTATGGTAACATATATAGGCTTTTTTTGTAAGTTTGTTTTCTATAAATTGTATCTTTATAAAATAAAATATGTATTTTTATTGACTTCTTTGATGGTAACATAGTTTTAGCTCATGTTTGGGATTGCTTATTTCATCAAAAAATAATTTTTGAAAAGTTACTTTTCAAAATTTAATCCTATTAACTTCTTAAAAATAACTTATTACTTTTTAAAATCAACTTTTTAAAATTTTATCAAACATAGTTATTGACTTATTAATTTTTTAAAAGTTAACAAGTCAAAAGTTAATAAAAAAGTCGGTTTGTCAAACATGGCCTTAGCCTTTTAGGCGCCCCTCAACTATACTTCAAAATGTATTAACAAATAATACAATTTCATAGAATTCAAGCTACTCGAATAATTATAACAAAATTAAAGACTATCATCATACTCACTACTCATAACAATGGCTATTATCAAACGACATGAAAATACTAATTCCTCTAAATTATCGTCTCGATCATCCACTTAATGAACATCTGGTACAAAAAAACTACACAATGTAGACTCCTATAAGTGGATTAATTATTACTAAGTGTCCACTAAATGATGATTAAAAAGTGATTAGGGGGATTATTGAAATCTTAACAGATCAAACAACCATATGCTCAATTCAGAACCACATTATAGATGCTTGTCGTTCTCGTAGCTAAAAGGCAATGGCACAGACTTGAAAGCTCGATATTTTCCGACGTTGTTTAGATGCTCATTCTCCAACCTGCATTTGCATACCAATTTCTAATCGATAACAAGGCGTCACAAAGAGTTCAAGTTTTGTCGGTAATCAATAAGGTTTGACTAAAGTAACTGTTTTTCTCCAAAAGATTAAAAACATTAATTTACCTCTAAAAGTTTCATGTGTTGTTTCACTTAAAATTTTTTATTATTTTGAATAAAAGTAAAACAACTAATGAAACTTTTGGACTGAAATTAAAACAACCTATAAAACTTTTGAAGTTAAATTGATATTTTTAATTTTTGAATGAAAATAATTATTTTTAACAAACATTGAGTAGTAAAATTAAACTTAACTCAAAACTAATTGTTCATTCTTTATCTGGAATTTTACCAATAGATCCCATTGAATTAAAAAATACTACTTTTGATTGTCATCGTAGAATCAGACAGAAATGTTGTCGTAAATGCTAACATTTACTTATTGACCGATAATAATCTATGTTATTAATTTGGTCTGTGACAATCCTAACTTTTATTTTTATCACCAGTTACAGTCCTAATAGCAGAACTATCATAGATTTACACTCGGTTTGCATTTATTTCCACTCGATTTCACTTCTATATTATTTCATTCCGTTTATAGTTGTTATCGTCAGTGAAATCAAGTCAAATTAAGTGTAAATATGTGATAATTATATTACTGGACTGTTAATGTGTAATGATTTTGATTATTAAAATCTAATTTGTCAAATAAAATCCATCAGTATTGTGGTGCAAATCAAATTATACACAACCATATTTCTGACGGAGTATACTGGCGAAGTTCTATTGGTATATGTCTTTACCGACGGATTGATTCATTGGTGATACTTGATTGTTTTGTACTGTTAACACTAACCTGAAAAAGTTCCATATACCACGTCGAATGATCTCCAAACTGGAGATCAAAGCGACTAACGCCGTTCGATGGAGGAACGGAGCTTCATGAAAATCGAACACTGTTTGCATCCAAGCCAATCTTAGTATCACATTCACTACCTACAAAAACAAGTCACAAAAGATAATTAAGTGTCGCTAATTGTTTTGTTCACTAACAGATTAGCGTCGCGAATGTTAAATACCATCGCTAAAAAGTAGATCCATCTATGTGGCAAAAGGAGCTTGTCTCTTAACCATGGGTTCTCAGAGTTTTTTCGTAGAAGCCCCCAATCGCAAACCAAATCCCAATATGTGCTGTAAACAGTAGCGACGATTGAAGTGAATGTAGCGACGAGTTTTAACGTCAATCCTTTCTTTTGAACATAAAATGTTCTCGCGATAACAGCAGCGATTGTCGACAAGTACTTGACCCCGTTCACAGCTTGACTCGAGTCTTCTCCATCAAATAGACGTCGTAAGCACTAAAAGAACGTAAATGTTAGCATTACTAACAAATTAAAATCTGTCAGAAGTGTGACCATATGATTAGATTGCGTGTGTGTCGGGTATAATACCTGTAAACATCGAATATAATACGGGATTATAGCGATGGCTAACGAAATGTTGTCGTAAATGCTACTTCCTCGACACTTGATGGAATCCCTCTTCTTGTAGTTTCCCCAACCATAGTAGCATATATAGAACTCCAAATTCCTAAATAATTGAACCTATAAACAGGACAGAAGAAATCAGTAGTTTGCGACAAGCATGAAGCCGTCGCTAATAGTGTAACATCTTGAATCTTACCTGACTAGTTAGCTGATCAGCCAAGAAGAAATCAGGCAGAGTAACCTTATAAAGAGGAACACAAATACAATGCCAAATACATGTAATCAGAAAGAAGCGATTTGCGCGATAGATGATGTCAAACGGACAGATCGCGACCAAAAGTACAACCTGCAAAGCACAAGTTACAACTAATCAGTACAAGTTTTCCATCAAAAGAAGTGTAATTATAGTGCAAAAGAATGAATGCTTACAATGACCAAACAAAGAGGAAGTAGTTCAGTAAGAGTTCTGGATCTTTTAACTTGTTCATCTATGTCCATTTCAAGATTTGAAAGAGCAGCTGCAAGAGTGAGTACTGATAGACCCGAAGCGACGAGAAGTATTTCGCGATAACCCAGTTCTGTGTTCGGTTTAAACCCAAAAATAAAGGCGTAATTTACGCGATAACGCTTCCAAAAGTATATGTTTCCAGCGTACACTAGCAAATGTAACACGAGGTATCCAAACACGCTGTATAAGGGGAACACGTTAGTCATGTATTGATCGCGACCTTTGCTGTTGAGAAGTTTTCTAACATGTATCATTAGGCTTATTGCGACGACAAGTGCTATCGATAATCCGAGGAAGCAACCTGCACTGAGATAAGCGTTAGTGAGTTATAATCACGTTTAAGGGCTTGTATTAGCTGTGGATGACATTTGCGACCCCGAAGCAATACACAACTTCGAATAACAGAAGAAGTATTGGTCCTAATTCTCGACGGTTGACGTTATAGTGACAATTATAGCATTTATCATTGTATTTTTGCTTTAACTTGTCACATCAATAATATTTTTTTTAACTAAACAACATAATTGACTTTTGATTTAACCCTTTTAAAAACTATACTAAAAATTAAGTGAAGCGGGATTCGTTTAGCCTCTCCTTTGTAAAAACAATTAGCACGTAATAAAGTCAAAAACAAGATAAATATGTCACTTTTGTGACACGATATTTTCTTTGAAGTTGAAAGATTAGGAAACTAGATGAACACATAAACGATTCCACAAATTGATTACTATCCGAGATCAATTACATGAAGAACACAATCGATCAGATGATTATCAAAAGGTATCTATGATCAACAGCAATTAATCACACTTATACTCACACCACTAACTAGCCGTTAACTTCCTGTTAACAACCTAACAATCATTAACTAACATCTCTAACAATTGACACAACTAGCCCTTATAGTTTGAGCTTTATTACAATGACAGCAAACATACAATCTTACACTTTAAGAAATGACAACATAAGTCCCTGTGCTTATTTCTTGAGCACAACTTCTCACAGACTCCACCTTTGTGCCAAGACTAAGCCACATTCCACTTGTCACAACAAAATCGAAACTTTACTCCTCCAACAGCCTTTGTCATCATATCAGCAGGGTTATTATGAGTATCAACATACTCAACACTTAATTGCTTTGACTTTACAACATCCCTTATGAAATGCAACCGAACATCCACATGCTTAGTCCTTTCATGATAAACTGGATTCTTAGAAAGTTGTAAAGCACTCATATTATCACACCATATCATTGTTTCCTGAACATCAACTCCTAGTTCAGTTACAAATCCCTTTAACCACAGTGCTTCCTTAGCTGCTTCAGTGAGAGCAATGTACTCCGATTCAGTTGAGGACAATGCTACTACACGTTGCAAAGAAGACCTCCATCTTACTAAACCACCATGAACTGTAAAACCATACCCAGTTACTGATCTCCCTGAATCCCAGTCCTTTGCATAATCAGCATCAACAAAACCGGTTACTACATGTTTGGTTTCATCAGTCCCACCAAACACTAACCCCACATGACTAGTGCCCTTTAGATATCTAAGTATCCATTTCACTCCTTCCCAGTGCTTGAATCCAGGAGCACTTAGATATCTACTCACTAGACTAATTGCATATCCCAAGTCAGGCCTAGTACACACCATCATGTACATTAAACTACCCACTGCATTAGCATAGGGAATATGTGACATCTTGGCTTGTTCCTCTTCTGTACATGGACTATCTCTGCTTGACAGCTTGAAATGAGCTGCCAGAGGAGTACTCACATGTTTACACTGATCCATAGAATAACTACTAAGCACTTTCTTTATGTAACTTGACTGCCTGAGCTTCAATATACCAGCACCTCTATCTCTTTCAATCTCCATACCCAATATCTTCCTTGCAACCCCTAAATCTTTCATGTCAAACTCTTCACTCAGAATTGATTTAGTAGCATCCACGTCTGACTTTGACCTGCTAGCAATTAACATATCATCTACATATAACAAAAGATAGATGTAACCACCAGCTGCATCTTCCTTGTAATACACACATGGGTCATATCTACTCTTATTGAACCCTTTAGAGACAATAAAGTCATTGAACCTCTTATTCCACTGCCTAGGAGACTGCTTAAGCCCATACAATAACCTCTTTAACAAACACACTTTACCCTCCTGACCTTTAACCTCAAAACCAGTGGGTTGCTTCATATAGATCATCTCTTCAAGACTTCCATTTAAAAATATAGTCTTTACATCCATTTGCTCCAACTCCAAGTTATGAATAGCTACAAGATTTAAGACCACTCTAATAGATGAGTGTTTGACCACAGGAGAAAATATCTCTGTATAGTCAACACCAGGCTTTTGAGTGAAGCCCTTAGCTACCAATCTTGCCTTGTATCTAGGTGGATCACTGTCAATTAACCCATCCTTCAGCTTATATAGCCATTTGCAGCTTACCAATTTCTTATCTTTGGGCTTGTCTACAATCTCCCATGTGTTGTTCTCATATAGAGAGTTCATCTCCTCTTTCATTGCTTGCAGCCATTTATCCTTATCAACAAAGCTCAATGCTTCTTCATATGACAAAGGATCACAACTGGCTTCCATGGCAGCAACATTAAACACATAAGCAGATACCTCCTCATTTGTAACAAGTGTCACATCATCACTTGTTCTAAACCTCAAAGGAGGTACTATGGTTCTTCTAGTTCTCCCTTATGCAATAGACCTGTCTTGACCCACAGTATTACCACCTGATGACACAGGTAGTTCACCATCTCTTTTACTCTCAGTACTTGTGTTACCACTAGATTCACTACCCTGCACATCACTTTGTTCATTCAGCTCCACCTCAATCTGAACACCCTGGTCATGATCATCTTCAATAACACCAGATCTTTTAAGCAAATCCTTGTACAATAGATCCTCTCTAAACACAATATCCCTATTTGTTACAACTTTGGGAGACTTATCATCCATTCTCCACAGCCTATACCCCTTTACACCACTATGTAACCAAGGACAACACACTTTATAGCCCTGGGTTCCAGTTTGCCTTTATTAACATGAGCATATGCTAATGACCCAAACACCTTTAATCTGCTATAGTCCCCTGGCTCACCTGACCACAGTTCAAGTGGTGTCTTCATCTGAATTGCAGATGAAGGAGACATATTAACTAGCAATGCTGTTGTATTCACTGCCTCAGCCCAGAACTGCTTTGGCATTCCTGAATCAATCAACAAGCACCTCACCTTGTTCAACAAGGTTCGGTTCATTCTTTCTGCAAGACCATTTTGCTGTGGTGTGTATACCACAGTCAAATGCCTCTTTATACCATGCTTTCTACAATAATCATTGAATATGTGATTACAAAACTCCAGGCCATTGTCTGTTCTTAGTGTTTTAACCCTCCTTTCAGTCTGAGTCTCAACAAGCACTTTCCATTCTTTGAACTTCTTAAAAGCCTCACTTTTATGCTTCAACAGGTACACCCACACTCTTCTTGTGTGATCATCTACTAAGGACAGAAAATACCTGGCCCCACCAAGTGATTCTGTTCTCGCTGGGCCCTAAAGATCAGCATGAATATAGTCTAACTTACACTTTGTAGTATGCACACTCCTTGTGAACTTAACCTTGTGTGCCTTGCCCAAAATGCAGTTTTCAAAAAAACTAGTATCACAACTACTTAACTCATTCAACAAGCCTTGTTTATGAAGCTCTTTCATGCCTTGAACACTGATGTGACCTATTCTTCGATGCCACAGTCTAGCTAAGTTGTTGCCTTGGTCTTCACTTACATCTGCTACATTCTTTCTAACATGCCCATTAACTATATAGGTCATGTTATTCTTCCTGGTTCCAGTCAATACCACCATTGACCCCTTTATTACCCTGACATTGCCACTTCTTAGATTGACCACATACCCCTCACTCTCTAGAGTACCCAGTGAGACTAGGTTCCTTTTTAGTCTAGGAATGTATCTAACATTCCTTAACCTGAAATCAGTCCCATTATCCAAGTTCAAGGTTATAGTACCAATACCTTCGATGATACAAGGTCTGTCATCACCAAGTTGCACACTACCTTGTACCTTCATTTCAAGTTCATCAAACACCTCCTTGTTAGGTGTTATGTGATAGGAGCATCCGGAGTCCAAGATCCACTCATCTCCACTGCATGAGTGTGTCACCATCAGTACATCAGCACTATCATAGCCCTCTAATCCTGTCTCTGATGATTGGCCTGAGAACTTTGATTGACTACCATCAAAGTTCTTCTTCTTGAACCTTTCGGGACAATCTTTCTCGAAGTGTTTATCAGACTTGCAAACATAGCATCTCCTTTTCCCTTTAGACTTTGATCTTGCAGGTTGTCTTCCCTTGTTGTTCCTGACTTCACTTCTTCCCCGAACAACCAGACCATCTGCAGTATCATCTCTATACTCATTTTTCTTGTGCAACTCCTTTGAGTTCATGGCTGCAACTACCTCCTCCATGGATAAACTTTCTCTACCAAACATCAATGTATCCACAAAATGCTCATAGGAGCTTGGTAATGAGGATAAGAACATGATTGCCCTATCTTCATCTTCTATTTCCACATCTATATTCTCCAAATCAAGCACAATCTTGTTAAAATCATCTATATGTGACTCTAAAGTTTTACCAGATTGCATTTGAAAAGTGTATAATCGTTTCTTGAGGTAGAGTCTGTTGGCCAATGACTTTGTCATATACAGACTCTCCAGTTTAGCCCATAGACCAGCTGCAGTTGTTTCTTTAGAAACTTCTCTCAAGACTCTGTCACCCAAACTAAGTATGATTGCACTGTGAGCTTTCTCCACCGTGTTCTTCCACTTCGTCTCCAATTCCAATTGTCTATCAGGAGGGGTATTTGCAGGTATCACTGCGTTTCCACCTTTCAGGGCATCAACTATGCCCTGGTGAACAAGTAACGCTCGCATCTTTACCCTCCATAGGCCAAAATCGTTTTTACCATCGAATTTCTCCAAATTGAACTTGGTATTCATCTTTCTTTCCCTGATTGATCAATTAACGATGATCAATGGATCACAATCGATTACGCCTTGCGTGAATCAATCAAAGATCTACGATGATCTGCGGATTACAATCGATCAATTTGAATAATCGAATCCAGAGCCTCGCTCTGATACCAACTAAAAGATTAGGAAACTAGATGAACACATAAACGATTCCACAAATTGATTACTATCCGAGATCAATTACATGAAGAACACACTCGATCAGATGATTATCAAAAGGTATCTATGATCAACAGCAATTAATCACACTTATACTCACACCACTAACTAGCCGTTAACTTCCTGTTAACAACCTAACAATCATTAACTAACATCTCTAACAATTGACACAACCAGCCCTTATAGTTTGAGCTTTATTACAATGACAACAAACATACAATCTTACACTTTAAGAAATGACAACATAAGTCCCTGTGTTTATTTCTTGAGCACAACTACTCACAGAAGTGTCACTAAAACCCCGAAATAATACCTCTTATCCACACTCTAAAGAAAGTGTATGTAAAAAAATTAAGATTTTTTACTGACTCTAATAGGAAGGCGTCACAAAAGCTCAAAAGTAGGGACACTTTTCAGTTCGTGACCAATAAAATACCTTTGTCACTAAAGACAGGTTATTCTTGGTCTCGTAAATGTATTAGTGACAGTTTTTACGACAGGGATATACTAGATTTTTCGCCTAAATGTAATATTGTCGACAACATACCAGTGAAAAATGTAACTCTATGCCTGTCGGTTTTAGGTTTCTGTCGCAAAGTTTTCAACCCTAGACTGCGATTCCCGTTGCAAAAGTGTTCGATGAAAACAGCTTCAACGCTCTCCAGAAGCTTAGCGACCTAGGATCACCCGAAACACGACTTATATATTTAGACGAGTATGTTTTAAGACCAGTAATATACTGAGAAACATTAAAACCACATAAAACACTTGTACGTAATTCATAAAAGATAATTAAAATCAAAGCAGTAGACATATATACATTACGGTTCTTGTGGTTCTCAATATATCGGTGAAGAATCAGAAAGAAATAGATACCTCATTAGATTGGTTCAAATAAGATTTCTCAACCATCTCTAAATAAGCTTTTGATGCACTTCTAGACGTACACTGTATCGACAGATTATAAGCGTCAGATGTACAAGCCATGTGATACAAGTAGATCGAATTACCTTCGACAACAAAAAATGTATACCTTATCATACTTCTTCATGATCTTGGAGAAAGCCAATTGATTCAAAAATCTGCATGAAGACACATTGATAAACATAAACAGTGAGTTTTGTCGCTAGTATCGAATTATAGCTAGAACAACTTGATTGCGACTGAATAGCTCGTCGCAATGCTGGAAAACGGTCACAAAGCGGTAAATACATACGCATAGCTTTTCAGTTGGCGAAGCTTTTGGTAAAACTCGATAAACGCCTGCTTCAACTTTCGTTCTGCATCTCTGGTTTCCTTTTTGTTGAACGATAAGCCCATCTTCGATCGACTCCATGCGGTTTTTAGCGACGCCATAGGGGTTTCCACATTGATCTTTACATGATTCAAAATATCCGAAGAAACCATTTCCTGTTCCCCACGCATCTTACTTTCTTGAACCACATCTAATGCCAATAAACAAAACTCATCATACAACATCGTCACAAAAACCAAACCAAACATTAGTCGCTAAAAAGATAAACTCCGTCGCTATTTCGTCGTTAATACCTGAGAACCGCGATGAAAACATACGCGATGAGCCACAATAATCCGGATCTTCAACTTTGATTCGAAGCGCGATGAGAGTGTTCATTTGCTTACTCAACTCGTCCGCTTCATTCACCATCTCACCAACCTTCGATCTGTAAAAACTTATCACCTTATTAAACTCCTCATCGAGTCGTTTAAAGAAGGCGAGTTCCGACTCGCCTGCATCCTCCGACGACCGGAGGAAAACACTGCGGTAGTCGTCCTCCTGGGACGACTCCTGCATTGCACTTACAAGAACCACTTCATCCCCTTCATCTTCATGGACCGAATGTCGATTCGACAGCCCACCAAAGGCTCGGTTTAGCGACACCTTTCGTTTACGCGACAACCCTTTCGAGGGTAGAGGTTGGCTCGCCTGATACGACGATGTTGATTCTTGTTGCTGAAGTCGTCGGAAAATCAAGATTTCTTTTATGAGAATCTTGAGGTGGTTGTAGTTCATGTATGCTGATTGCCATTCGGGCACCATTTGTGAAGTAAATTCTTTACCAAACTTCATCGTTGATTAATATGAAGATGAATGAGAGATTGTATATATACTGTATAATAGCCATTGATGATTTCTTGAAATAACATTATGTGAATTAGTGTAGAGGATGAAGACAAAGAGTGTTTAACTGAAGCTTGAAGACAAAATGTAAGATCTTAATTATTTGGTAAAACCGCCGTGAAGATTCTATGGAATTCTACAGTTTATCTAATTAAAAACATGCTTGATGATTCTATATTTCGATTATGACAAATGATCGAATACTCAAACGAGGTTATATAGTGTTAGACATTGTTTAATTATAAACTTGTCAGATTTATTCTCAAAATTGGCTTAACAAATTTATTGTTTGGTAGTATAAAACTTGAGCAATTGCGACGAAATTTTGATTCGCGACTGAGCTCATTCCAGTCGGGATATTAGTGACCACAATCAATTCGGTAACAAAATGGCCACAAGATTTGCAACGGTTATGTGTCGATGGCAAACCAGTCGCAAATCAGCAGAAAAAGATGACGGGCGCTAGTTGGTCGCAAAACAAGCTCGCCACGTTTAATTGCAAAACTGAAAACTGATCGGTCACAAATTAGTCGCAAAATGTAAAAGGATATCACACAAGTACAAGAATTATATAAACCAAGTGTAATGTTACCATCAGATGACCTAGCGGTAAGATTTAAAACTTCACTTGTAAACGTTTTGGATGGTCTACCGTCATTAAAAAACCACATTAAATTATGTTTTAATCTTAATAAGTTTATGTTGTTATCTCCATTCTAGTTAATGATAAGGTAAAGAATATTGAAAATATACTTTCTATTATTGAAGACATACTTTTAAAGATAATGCTCTATATAAAAAGACATTTGACAAGTTAAAAGGAATATCATAGCCTAATGGACATTTGTAGACCAAATTTTAGCATTTGCACGACATATTCCTAGAAGAGTTGTTTTTATTATAGATAAGAGTGAATTGTCGTTTTTCTTCATGTGGTTTGGTCACATTTGTCATTTTCATTCAAAAATGTTTTTTCTTGTATTCGTCTCCTTAAGGTTTGGGAAACGTTGTCATTTTCATCCAAAAATATTAGCTGTATTGTTTGAAAATGTTAAATATTCATCGTTAAAAGGGTACTTACGAAAATTTTTATATAAAAATGAAATCCTAATTTATGTTTACGTGTTGTTAATAAAAAATTTTACCACGGAATTCATGTTTTTGGATGAAAATGGCAACTTTTTCAAACCTTAAGGAGCCAAATATAAAAAAAATATTTTTGGATGAAAATAACAAATATAACCAAACTACAGGAAGAAAAACGACAATTCATTCTATAGATAATAAGAATAACATGTTAGTGCTAAAATCTGATGAACAACATGCCTCATAGTTCTAGAGAATTAGGCCCACAAAAATTGATTATTGACTGTGTTCTTTATTTTATTGAATTATCTCAAACATTACATTCAGACTATTCTTTTTTTAAACAATATATCCATGGCCAGTTGTATTCTTTGACCCTAATTTGTCGCAAAACGCCGTCGTTTAACCTCTGAGTTCGTTAATCGGTCGTTAATTGCAACCAAAATAGCAACAACATCCCCTCTATGCAATTCCGAAATCTAGGGTTCATATTCTCATCTCCCACAAAATTCAACAACAATGTGTAGATCCATACACACACCCACAATCATCATCATCATCATCACAATAACAATATTATTATCATTGGCATCAACACCATATGTAAACAGCATGCGGTTCGATTTGGAAACCGGAGCCACAAAATGCATAACCGAGGACATCAAGATCAATGCCATGACCGTCGGGAAATACACCATCGTTAAGCCCGTTGAAGGGTTCCCGTTGTCGGAAGACGATCGGATCACCGTTAGGGTATGACATATTCAAGGTCATGCATGTATGTATGTATGGTACATTTTAAATTTAGGAAGCTTATATGTGATGGTTTTGTGTATTGTGTGAATATGTGGTGGTTATAGGTGACTTCGCCGCTAGGGAATAATTATCATTATGCGGAGCGTAAGGAATTTGGAAGCTTTGCGTTTACTGCGGGTGAGGCTGGTGATTATATGGCTTGTTTTTGGGCGGCGAAACAGTCTCCGGAGAAGTCTTTGTCCATTGATTTTGAGTGGAAGTCGGGTCTGGCGGCGAAAGATTGGTCTAAGGTGGCGAAAAAGGGACAAGTTGAAGTAAGGTTTTTTGTTATCATCAATAATTTGATATCGTATGAATCAAGTTTGCGGTTTGGTGCTTTTTTGAGTGAGTCCTGCATAAATGAGGCATTCTGATGGGGTTTCCAGGTCCCAAACCCTAAAACCGAATGATTTCCAGACGCTCGACTAGGAGTGGTAGGGTGCCCATTGGTGCGTAGTCGAGCTTCAGTAAATCATTTAGTTACTTGCAGGTTTAAGGACCTGGAAATCACATTTTTAAAAATGAGACAATAATGCCACATTTGTGCAAGACTCGTTCCAAACAGCACTATTGGGAGAAAAAAAATCTCCGGATAGATTGTATTAGCGTGAATTTGTTTTTGACAGATGATGGAACTAGAGTTGAAGAAACTGTATGATTCAGTTATAATGGTTCATGAAGAAATGTTCAATCTGCGCGCGAGGTAAGCTTTCGAATTCCATAAGTTCACTTTAACGTCTACTGCGTGTTCTTGCGTCTATAAAACAATTGATGATTATGTAGGGAGGAAATGATGCAACATCTAATAAGATCGACGAACGCGAAGATGGCAACTTTTAGTTTTTTCTCCCTTGTAATTTGCTTATCAGTGGCTGCTCTGCAGCTATGGCATTTGAAAGCATTTTTTCAGAGAAAGAAACTCATTTGATTCTCTTTCAACAATCTTTATAACTTTTGTTTGTTTTACATAGAAGATTTATTGGATATTTATTCTTTTATAATGTTTAGTTTCAGAGTTTTTTTAGTTTTTCATGAACATGATGTATTTCAGTATTCAAAGATTAGAGCATTTGAAATATAATAGGATGATTGATGATTCATGAACAGAGATGATGTAGACTGAAAGTTTGTTTTCACGAAAGTTTTTGCTTATTTGATTAAACAAATGAATATAAGCACATAGCTTGTTCCTTCATCTACGTTTGTTCATGCATGTTTGTTTACATATACATTTAAATTCGTTAATTAGTACTAACAATTGATCAATCCTGAGTTGGTCGATTAATCTAAACAAGTTTTAGAACTAATTGTTGGGTGATAGATTAATCAGGGCATCACTTGACTTTTTAGCTTTCGGCCTTATGTATTTGGACTTCACTTTTGCTATTGTTGCTTATTTTTGAAATGATTATTGCAGAATTATGTGATAATGATTGTATGTAATTCGACATTGTTTACTTTTAACTGAATTTTTGTGTAAGTTTGTTTATGTTCATGAACCAATTTGTTTAGAATATTAACAAACAAACATAAACAAACAGAACACGAACAAGAAAATATGTTCATTTCACTATTCTTGTCTGTTTACTTGTTGGGTTAGAGTTAAACGAACAAGCCTCATATGTTTACACGCCTAGTTGCATCTTTTACGAAACAACAGAAAGAAAAGTGTTTCATAATGACCATTTGTGCAATTAACTTGCAACTTCTAACATCTTCAATTCACAATGTTCAGTAACAAAGTATGCCAACATTATCTATCTACAATAACCACCCTATATAATATACAACGAAACAAAGTTAGAAAACTAAAAGAAAATTCCTTTTAAAAGGTTTCCAACAACCTAAGTATACAGACAGTTACATAAAAACCTAAGACTATAACCGTTGCTATCGTTTCGAAATTCAAAACTCAAAACACGGTTTTCCATCAAGACCCGCCTGAAGAAACCAATAAACTGGGATCATGAACCGCCTGCTCGTTTTCATTATCCGTGAAAACCTCAGTCTGCAAATTCGGTGCTATGTTTTTGACATGTAACCAAGTGAGCTGCCAAAAACTATCAGAACCAACAGCATCACTTGGAACAAGAATCCCACCAGATTTCATCACAAGCAGAATGTTCTTAAGAAGTTCCATAACCGTTTCATGAATTTTATTGCTCTTTTTCCCTCTTATTTTCACCTTCATAAATCTCTCCATATAACTCAAAAGTCCTAGCCATACTTTACAAAATGACACTAGCCGAGA
This sequence comes from Flaveria linearis, assembly GCA_024085815.1. Classification (NCBI taxonomy): domain Eukaryota; kingdom Viridiplantae; phylum Streptophyta; class Magnoliopsida; order Asterales; family Asteraceae; genus Flaveria; species Flaveria linearis. The sequence continues at coordinate 15,341,061 of CM044013.1, forward strand.
GAGACTCGTTAAAGAATATAAAAACGTATTGGATAAAAGCTTCAACGATAGAATAAGCGTACCTTCCATGTTTCGGTGCTCTTTAAGAGACTTTTCTTGCACAATGTCTAGTAAATCACTAACCAATGTAAAAACCACCAAATCAAAACACTGTGACCACACCTCGTCTTGTAAATGAACCCCGCGTGAACCAGTCAAGCAACTCTGCAGCATCAAAATGGCATGGTTCCTAACTTCTTCACGTGGGTCCAAGCACACTTTTCTTAACCCTTGCGCCAACCTGAGCCACATCTCACCTATGTCTTGATATAGTTTAATGGCGGCTTCAACTTCTTCCCCAACCGCTTCTTTAGTCTCATGGGACCACCTCACCAAGCAAGCTGCTGAACCCACCATTAGATCCAATGCCTTAAGTGACCTTTTCACATCTCCTACACGAGACTCTGCAAATTGCCGTGCTGCATTGACACATAGGACAAAGTTTGCTGGTAACAAGTGGCTCCCGTCTAACATGATGAATTCTAGTGTCTCGAATCCGGGCTCAGAAGCTTCTGGATGCCGGGCTGTGATGGAAAGAAGAGAAGTGATGATACGCCACCCCAGGTGAGATTTTAGCTGCCTTGCATTAGCCTTTACGAGTCGCATGATTTCTTGCGTGATGTTTTCACAATAAGCATCTGCCACCCGTGCATCAAGTTTTAATATTAACTGAAGAGATTTAAGAAGCTCATCAGTTAGATTTTCTTTATAAGGAAGAAGTCGTTGACAAATCCGAATGAGCCCAAAAACCGCTTTTTCAACTAAAGTACTAGGCATCACTGCTGACTGGACAATACTGGTTATGTGCTCATAAATACCTTGCCATAAAAGCATAATTCTATCACGGTTATTAAGTGTGACTGTAATCAACAACTCAAGACAAAATACCGCACCTTCCTCATCAGATTGACCAGCAGCTAAAATCAAGGCCCGGGCCAGATTCGAAAGAGACTCGGATTGGAGAAATGTGCTCTCTGTAAATATGGTATTCACATAGCAACTTTTAACAGTTTCCACAGCATGCTTATGAGCTTCAAGCTGTTCTTGAGACGGTTGAGGAGCGGGTTTTTCAGTATCATAGTAAAGAAACTCACTGAATCGGCCCATTAGGCCTGACAACTGGCGAGAATGGGCTGAAGCTAGCATCATGGGTGCTGACGGGGAAAGCAAAACCAATTTCTCCGAGTCCGATTCTGAAACTTGTTCTACGTTATCAGCTGCATCAGTAGCTAAATGGGCTGGAAGAAGACCTACTTTGTGTAATTTTAAAATGCAATCCACAGTGTTTCTCCAACCCGAACGTATATAATCACCATACATATTTGCTATTGTGAAAACAGCTATAGTTGACTTTCTAGCTTTAGTGTTGTTACCGAAAGCAAGAACAGATTCTTCAACAGACATGGGAACCAAAAGGACTGTAAATTTAGAGAGAGAAACAAGCAAACCGTCTAAAACATCATCAAGATGATAACAACTTGCAATCTTGGCAACATTTAAGAATCCATTTATACATGTCTGTAACACATCTTCTCGCTCTATATGATCCAAAATCACTGATAAAGCAGCAACAGTTGGGCCTGATAATATAGCAAACATTTCGTTGTTAATTAGCTCTTGAGAATTGCAAACGATGTATGGAACAGTTTGTCTGGATCTGTGAATTAGCCCTGCCCAATTATCATGGATCACGGCTGGGAAATCGGATCCTTGTACAGGTGTCATTCGGATCTCGTTCTCACAAATCGAGTGGTAAAGTTCTGAAAGATACTCGCGTGGGAGATCATTTCCTCCGTTGATTCGGCGATTGTTACGGATGAAATCATCTTCAGTCATCTTTTTTTTGACCTGTAAGTTGTGTTGATCAGTATTAAGTAATATCAAAGAATAAGATAACAGGAGTGCAGCATCTTTATTGGCTAGAATATCTGGTGATTGTTGATAATATCTTTCAGAAAATGCCTCAACAACTCTTTGAATCTTCTGGGCTTCCCCGGGTAATCTAAAAGTTCCCAAGAAAACACGCAAAGCAGTGTCGAGATTCATTTCTTGAAAATCAAACGTTTGAGCAAATTCTTGAAGAACATCAACACAGAATGGATCATGATTCCCTAAATAATCACCAACAAGATTCTTATCCAACCCAATTGTGTACCTTAGAAAACATGCTACACTTACAGGATCAAGTGTATCAGGTAAAATATGCATTCCTTGAAGAAACTGAAGACTTTTTTTAGGATCTCTATTAAAATGATCAGCCCCAACCATTAACTTTTTCTTCATGTGTTTCATTTTACGAATATACGGTACCCAATAATCAGGACTCTCATAATTCTCACATTTCACCTTCCAGAAGGGTTCATGATGTTCAAGATCTGACATGGCATTATCTAATACTGCTACTTCATCTCCTATTCTTTCAGACATACCATTTATCATGGAAACTAATCCTTCTAGAGCAAGAACATTTATAGCAGATAACGGGCTGTTGACCGGAAATGCACTTTTTGATAACAAGTTAACAAGGTCTTCAAAGATATTGCTACAAGATACGTCACAATCGTAATTGGCATACATTTCATGAATAAAAGCCGGCTGCCTGCAAAGATCAACGATAGTTTCCATGGCAACTTCCTGTTGCTGATATTTAGCTCCATGTTTGTTTTGTGCAATCCTCATAAGCACAGATGAAAAAAATGCTTCCAACTGTAGTTTAAGCTTCTCTCTTAGAAAATGATATAAATTCAAAACAATGCTGCACACAGTAGATAGAATCAGTGGACTTGGAGACAAACCAAATTGCATTAAGCTATGAAATATATCATTTTCCACCAAAGATAGTAACTCAGGATGCTGGTGAAAACAAGCCCCACCTAACTCAATGGCTGAGTTAATTAAACCCAAGGAGAATAACGGAACATCTTCATCATATGATAAGGAACTAGATCTGGGACCCACTCCCACATTAGTAGCATTCAGAAGAGAACAAAGAAATTGGAGTATTTCAACCATGCATGGAACCCCATAGGCCTTTGTTGTAAGGTCGTTACTTTGACCAGCCTCCCCTTTAGTATATGTGGAAAGATTGGTAGAGCCAACAACAAAATTTACTCCGTCTTCAATTGTTGAACCAGTATAACCATTGTCCTCTAGTTTACTGCTGACCTGGAAGAGAAGAGTAAATATATTTCACTTTTCCAAAATAATCATAAAAGAGAGAATTAACGACGGCTGATCATATTTTATTACCTGAGTCAAACGTTGTTCCTTGTGCCCAACATCATGCAGATGTGAAAAAATACATCTGACCAACTCATGCATTGTCTGTCGAGCTATTCTCTGCAAAAGTTCACTTTTTGAGCTTGCTTGATGAACTATTTGGAAACACGTGTTCACCATGTCACATACATGCTGGTTACTTAACTTAACAGATGCCTTGTTCTTCAAGCAAGCTAGAAGAACTTGAAGTATCTTAACCAATACTACCTCCTCAGATGCAGGATCGGTTACTTCAAACCGACAGCTTGTCACAGCTTCGACAATTAGATGTAATGCATCGGCTACATTAACGGTATTAAGATCAAGTATTTCTAGAGTTACAAATTTGTATATTGAAGATAAAGCAACACCAGTAATTGGTGCACCAGCTTCATCAGACTGAATTACATCTAAAAAAGGCTGTAGATACAAAACTGGATTGATGGTGTGCCATTGGTTTTGCCATAAGAAAACCTTGCTTCGTATTTCTTTGAAAGATTTGATTAAGGAATGATCTAATTGATCTTCATCTTCCATATATTGAACTCCCCACCTCACATTTCTTCTCATGACAGATAAAACGGCACCAATTTCTGAATTTACTATAAATGCTGCAGAAATTTTTCGAGGCCTGCATGAAGCATCTTTAGCTTCTTGAGCGATTTTGGGCTGTTGGCTTGGGCACACCATATTATCAAGAACTTAGATGTTGTTGATAAAGCTTAGGACTTACATCCAACTTTTTATGGCAAAGAAGAAAATTTAATCTTGGGAGATAATAACCACCTTCAAGGTAAGATATGCACAATTAGGAACAAAACATTAAATGTGGAAAACTAAAATTAGAAATTAAACAGAGAATTAAAAAAGCAACCACATGTACATATAATTTATTGACACAAGAGCTTTGACGGGTGAATTGTGATGTACTGTTTGTATAATACCATTTCTGATCCTCTGCATACTGGTTTTCTTTATTCATTATTTGATTACTTCCAAACTCTGAGTTCTTTTCTTTGTTATTTATCTGTTTATATATTCTGCTTGGGTTGGGCATAAAACAATTTAAGGTTAGTTTGACCCTTGTTAACAAACCATCTATCAAATTGGAAGCAATGTTAAAATGGACCTGTCTAACCCGTGATGTTTAAAAAATTGCGTGGTAACTGGATGAACAAGGTTAACAAACAGGTCAAACAAGTTGATAGTTTCAAATGATAATCTTTGCTCAGGTCATAGACTCATAGTTGGGCTGTCCTAACAAACCAAAATACTCACACTATTATTGATGCATACTTTATCTATGTGCATTTTATGTTCTCATGATGTATTTGTTTGTCAAAACCCTTATTATGAAGTACAAACAAATGTGTCAACCTAGTCTGACAAACCCCTTCAAGCAATGACCAATACTCGCCAATTACAGAAAACGACCCACCACCCATTATCCAGACCTAAATGCCACTGCTAACGATGAAAATTATTCAACCTAATATAATGTATAAAAGTTCTGAAAGCTCAAATTTCATACAGTACCACAGTTATCAAGACCTAATTGCCTTATGGTCTTCTTTCTTTCCTCAACTCGAGTGTTCTTCTTCACAATGCACGTACATTACCAACTAAAGCTTCATATCACCGCAACTCAACTTGAAAAGCACGTGACACCTAAAATCCTTGAAAACTATCAACGCCACTCATAATTTTCAGTACCTAATCAGCACAATCAATCACTTAACTAATCAGCACAAATCAACCTCAAACAACTCAGACTAAACACTAAACACCTCAATTCCATTATAAATCAGCTCACACAAAAGCATCCAACGCCTCAAATCCCCCGCATTCAACTTAACTAGCCAGTTCATAATTGCAAATTCGCAATTCACATTACAATAAGTCAACAAACATCCATCATCACATGTTCAACAAATCGTATGAACAAATCAACTGTGGTATGTGTAAATGATTTAGGAAATGCATAAGTGAACAGTGTAGATCGGAGAATATATGAAATGATTTACCGTTGTTAGCCTCCGATGATATGAATCCGACGCAGGCGGTGACTTTTGCCCCTTGCAAGGTGACGGAATTCAGAATTCCGATCAACGTTTTGGTTTGATTTGGGGATTATTTGACGTTTACAGAAATCAACAGATGTGGTTGCAGAGATCGGCGTCTTCGTACAGGGTTTTCGTTTTTGTTCTTCTTCTTGCAAATCTCAAATTTTCAAAAAAATAAAATTAATTTACAAAGATATACAAAATAATAATAATAATATTGAAAAACTCTTATAATTCACCAATAAAAAGTATTCTAAATTTTTTTAAAAACTTTTGACGTGCATACCAGTTAGTTTTAATTATACTATTAAATTTATAATTATTGTGAAAGTACTAGCAATTTAACACGTATAGTTATGGTTTATGTGACTACATGATTGTTTATTAACTTTTAAATTATTTATTGTTTCTACTCCCTTGAATTAAACCTCAATTTAGTAATGCTTGAGAGATAAATCATGAAAAGATCAAGAATTATAAAAGCATAAATACATATAAGTCACCTAGTATCGTAAAACATTTTTCACGAGAAGAATGGATTGCGCAACGACTTTATAAGGAGAAACGATTTACTTAATAAGATCATGTAATTGTGTGTGTAAGAAGCACTCTTGTTGAGACCGGATCGGACCGGCCGGTCCGACCTGTTCGACCGCGAATCGGTCGCTGGTCCGGTCCGGTCGAGGGTGATTCGTTTTTGATCATTTGAACCGGCCGGTCCGAACCGAACCGGCGGTTGGACCATAAATTAGTGGGTAAAAACGGGGTGTTAAAATCATAAATTAGTACGTAGGATATACAAATATAGTTAAGTTTTATATATAACTATAAAATATATATATAAATCATATATAAATTACTTATATTTAATTACATATATAAATATAATTAAAATATAGTTAAATCCGGTCCATCCGGTCCGACCGGTCCGACCACCAAACCAGTAAGGCGTCCGGTTCGACGTCCGATCCGGTTCTGAAAACATTGGTAAGAAGTAAATGACATAGGTTGATGATTAATTTGGGGAGGAGGAGAATTATATGATTGTCATTCTAACTTTTAACTTGTTTAAACCTTGCTATTAAGATTTAAAGAAAATACTGGAGATTGCTAACTAAATACTTGATAATTTGAGAATTATGATACACTTTCAGATTTAGACAATTTGGTGGTTCGGTTCAAATCTTTCAACCTAATAAAACTCATAATCGATTAAGAAAAAGTCTTTGTATTTGTAATGATTTTGTGAACAAGAGGAAGACCAAATAAAAGACCGTGTATTTATAATTATTAAGTTCTAAGGGGTTGTTTGGTAGCCTCTTAATGATTCCATTAAGAGGCTACATCTGAACCGGTAAGAGCCTTGAGTGTTTGTTTTGAAAAAAATGGACCTCTTAACTGAACCATTCAGTGCTGAATGGTTCAGCTGTAAAATAATGCTGAATGAACTTTAGACACAAATACCCTCACAACTCACAAACCCTCATCTTCAATCTTCATCTTCCTCCGGTCATCTCCCTCCCTCACCCCAGCACCGGCGCCGACGACCTCCCTAGTCGGCCGGCCAGACCGCCGCCATCCCCTCCCCCGACGACCTTCGACCACAGGCACCCAGCACCGCCGCCATCCCCTCCCCCGACGACCTCCCGATTCACCTTCGATCGCCCACCACAGCACCACCCGCCGCCCACCACAGCACCGCCCGCCGCCCGCCATCCCCCACCACAGCCTCCTCCGCCGTCCCCGACCACAGCCTGCTCCATCTCCGCGCGCCATCCCCGCCCACAGCCTCCGCCGCCTACAGAAGCTTAAAATTGGTGAGAAAAAAGTTTTTTTTCTTCAAATTTCTTGGATGTGCATTCTTGTTAATCGAGTAGCAGCCTGTAATCTTGTTCATTCTTGTGCATTCTTGTTCATTCTTGTTAATCGCCCACGACTCTGCAGGGATAGTGAGGTTTAGGTTAGATGTGCATTCTTGTTCTTGTATTGTGATGTTTGGATGTGCATTCTTGTTCTTTTAGCAACCTGTAATCTCTGTAATCTATGTTCTACCATAGACTATAGTAAGGATTGATTTGTGTGGCAGTTGTAATGGTTTAGGTTGTAAATTGGTTTGAATATTGATGGATTGATTTGTGTGGCAGTTGTAATGGTTTAGGTTGTAAATTGGTTTGAATATTGATGGATGCTAGTTTATTATCAATGGTAGGTTGTAAATTGGTTTAGGTTGTAAATTGGTTTGTAAATTGGTTTGAATATTGATGGATTGATTTGTGTGGCAGTTGTAATGGTTTAGGTTCTAAATTGGTTTGAATATTGATGGATGCTAGTTTATTATCAATGGTAGGTTGTAAATTGGTTTACGTTGTAAATTGGTTTGTAAATTGGTTTGAATATTGATGGTTTGAATAAACTTTGGTTTACTAGTTTATTATCAATGGTAGTTTTAAGTTTGTTTCTTTTTGTATTGTTTGAAGAAAATGGCCCAAAAAAAATTAGGGTTAATTGGAAGCAAGAGGGGGTTGAAAAAAGTTTTCTAGAATCATGTGTCCATGAATTGACACTTCATGGACGCAAGGAAAGCAGTCTTAAACAACTCAATTGATTAATATTTGAATTACTTTGTAATTGGATATTAGTATGTTGTATTTGAAATATTTTGAGTTTGAATTTTAATATGTTGTATTTTGTTAACCTATTGAAATATTCACGTACAGTCATTCAGACATCTAACCAAACAGATATATTTTATTCAGCCCAAAATAATTCAGAGGGGTAAAATTGTCATTTTGTACAGTCATTCAGAGATTCAACCAAACAGCACATTTTGGTTCAGCACTTACTAGTTCAGAGTCTCTTAACCATTCAGACCTTTTAACCATTCAACACTTAATGATTCAGATTCTATCAAACAGCCTCTAAGTTTTAAATATCTATTTAGTTTCTTTTCCTTTGTCTATTCTTATCATTACAACATAGCCTCCTTGATTTTATACCTTGAAGGGAACCTTTACCCCCAAACGAAATCCATTTATGTCAATTCGTTTACTCATCTACTTTTGGAATATTATACCTATATTAATTTGTGATTGAGTTAAACAGTTAAAATAATTATTTGTTTATTGGATTAATTATTTTGTTTTTCATTGTTTGTTAATATTTGTTTATTGTTTGAAAAATCACGTTGGGTTAAATATAATTTATTTTATTTGATTGTATAAGTACTTTTAATATAAATTTAGTTTGAAAACGAGCTTAGTTAAATATAATTCATTTTATTCTACGGTAAAAATACATTTTGACGTAAATTTAATTCAAAAATGAGTTGGGTTGCATATAAAACGTTTTATTCAACTGTATAAATACGTTTCGATGTAAATTTAGTTTAGAATATAATATTTGTTTATTGAATCAATTACTTTTGTATTTTATTGTTTGTAAAAATTTTTTATTGTTAGAAAAAATACACCGGGTTAAATATAATACGTTTTATTTGACTATATCTTTCGACGTAAATCTAGTCCCGAAATGAGTTGAGTCAAATATGATTCGTTTTAGTCAATGGCAAAAATATGTTTTGACGTAAATTTAATTCAAAAATAAGTTATGTTAAATATAATACGTTTCATTCAACTGTATAAATACGTTTTGACGTATATTTAGTTCAAAATTGAGTCGGGCATGATCGTTATATATATTTTACCATGTCGTATACTACGTCACTGTACGTGTTTTCTTATATACATTTTGAGTTGCTCCAAGTCTCGACATAAATTCGAGTTATCCTACATTTTAACGTAAATTTAATTTGAAACGAGTCGGGTCGCTTGTAATATATATTTTATCACGCTATGTATGATGACGCTGCAACGTGACGCGCGTAAAAAAAACTAGTTTACTTTATATTTGTTTTCTTGAATTTCATATTCTTCACTCTCCCCTAACGTATTAACATCAACTTTAGACCCCTTATCACAGTTACGAGCTAAATTTTTATTTTTCCCCCTTACTTCAAGAATATGAAGATTGAAGTCTTGTTTAATAACACGTGTATCTACTCCATTTGCATAACCTTCAACCAAACCTTTAGTGATATTTTCTCAAATCCCTTCACATAACCCGACCCTAATATTGATTAACTCTCTAAATCAGTGTCATTCTGGGGTTTCTTCATGTGAGCTTCAAATCAAATGACAACGTAAATGAACAAATGTATGTAATAGCATATTTGGAGTATGTAACAGGGGGAGATGAACAAGGGCTTTTTAACGTTTTTGGAGGCCTAAAGCGAAAATAAAATTGGTGGCCTTTTAAAACTTCATCGTTAAAAATATCCTCTTTTATCATTATTGTTTGGTTGTTTATTTTTTGATACTTTGGTTGTTCATTATTTGGTTCATTTACTTGTGCACTATGTGTTTCTTCACCATTAATTAGTTGATTTTGTTCATCATTAGGATTGTTTGAGAATCATTTGATTGTTGATTAGGATCGTTTTGAGTATCATTTAATTGTTCATTAGAATTATTATATATATATTCATGTTGTTCTCTAATTCGTTTTGACGTGTTGATCAAAATATCAAATCTAAAAGACTAAAACAATTCCTAAATCAAATATTTAACATAAAGTCAAATTTAATTGACTAAAACAAATGCCTAAATCAAATAAAAACTAAAACAAATTCCTATATCAAATACTCAAAGAAATTCCTAATTACTAAATCAAATATCCAAAATAGTCAATCAGGGAAGTAAATTAAACCCAAAACAAGGAATTTGAAAACAAGTAAATCAAATATCCAAACAACGCAGTCAAATAAAGTGAATTAGAGAATGTCAAAACACAAACCAGAGCCCTTAGTACGTTACTCGAGATGATGCAGTTAATTAGAGAAGCAATTAGAAGGGACCTGGTACCTTAATCCCGACTCCAGTGATGACATTGGAGTTCTGGGTTCGCAATCGCAAGGTGGTTGTGTGGGTTCGTGAGGTGGTTGTTGTGGTCGTCTCTTCGTAGCAAATCGCATCAAATTGCAAGCTATGTTCACAACAATTAGCAATCTTCAGCATATGAATGATGAAATCGTAGCCTTGTAGGGTTCTTAACCATTCTGTTACGTCGTCTCTTCATTTCCCCTCCCCCCACCAACTGGGAATGGATGTGAAGAAATTCCATGGTAACATGGTTTTCTTCTTTTTTTTAATTTAAGTTTTTTAAGTTTTAACTTGAGAGTGGGTTATATAATAAAATGAGTTTTTGGTGACCTGTTAGAATAAGTGGGCCTAAAGCTCTAGCTTATTTTTTTAAGCTAAAGAGCCACCCCTGGAGATGAACTACGTATCTTCCAAGGGTGGAGTATGTAAGAAGAGGAATCAACGCACGCAATTAACGTAAAGTTTACACGTTTGGGTAAGGCAAAGCGTGGTTTGATTTTAAGAAAGTTATTTCCACGCAGGTATATTGAGCCAATATGTGTGTGCAGGTTTTCCACGTAGGATTTTAATAAAATCCAAGTCATTTCCTCGTCAAAGTAACGCCACTAAGGTGTGAGTACTCTTGGTTAAGAAAGTGAAAATTTAAAGTGTCATTAGTCAAATTGTTAATATAAATTATTATTAACAAATAATTCATATTTTGAATTAACTAAAGAAAAAGGTTCAAATACAAAATGTATTTTTGCTATAAAGTGTAAGAAGACATAATGAGTCAAAAAAGACACAAAAAAATTATATCTCACAATCTAAATCGAATTTCAAAAAAGTAATTCGGAGTTTTTGTTCCCCTAGTCGTCCTCACTAAGAAAAAAAATAAACGAAAAATAAAAAAAATAAAAAAATTAACGGTTTTTTATTGTGTCATTTATGAAAGACACAATGAATTCATTGTGTCATTATGAAAGACACAATGACGTCATTGTGTCAATATAAAAGACACAATAACGTCAATGTGTCATATAAAAACACAATGAAAAAAGTTTTATTTTTTTATTTTTTTTTCTGAAAGAGGACATCGAGAGGAACAGAAGCTCCGAAGTATTTTTCAAAATTCGATTTTGATTGTGAGATATTAATTTTTTTATGACTTTTTAGCCTTATTGTGTCTTCTCATACTTTGTAGCAAAAATACATTTTGTAGAATAACCTCAACCTTAACTAAATTCAAATCTTCCTATTTAAAAAATATATTTTCAGAAGATCTTCTTACTTTAATAAAAAAATAACTATAGAGTACATGTGTCAGAATTACATTCCTTCTCATTATTTCTACCTATCTCTCTATTAATTATTTAATAATATTATTAAACTTTTTAGATTAAAAATACTTTTTTAATAAATTAAGAAATAGCACTTTTTATGAATATTATTTCTAAACAAACAAACTTTATAAAATAAGATGTTATTTTAAAACATCAAACTTTTTATAAAATATAAAATATTTTAAAATTAGTGGTTTTAGAAATATTTTTCTCCATACCAAAAAAATTAAAATCGAAAGTTATAATTAAAAAAAATTAAAAAATAATATTTCTTTTAATATGGTTTGTTTTGAAATAAAAAATAAATATATTCATTTTATTACTTATAATTTTTACTCATATGTAATTTTAATCATATATTATCTTATATATTATCTTAAAATATCGTTTATAATTAATAAAATTTTAATATATTTTAATATTTTCTTTATTAAACTCTATATTATGGGTAGTTTTATTAGGGCTGTTCAAAATGTTCGTGCCTCGAAGTTCGCTCGAAAAAAGCTCGAAAAAAACTCGGTTCGAAAAAGCTCGTGTCTAAACGAGCCGAGCCGAGCCGGCTCGATTTTAAAACGAGCCGAACTCGAGCTAGGGGTGGCTCGGCTCGTGGCTCGGCTCGTGGCTCGGCTCGAGGCTCGGTATATATATATATATTATTATATATATATATTATATATTATATATGTATAATATATATTAAACCTAAACCTAAAACCCATTCCCCGTTTCAAATTAAACCTAAAGCTGAGCCGCCATCGGATCATCCATTCATCCCTGCGACGCCGCGACGGGCGACCACTCGACCGGCGACCACCGGTGACCGCTCCGCCTCCGACCAGATCACCAGAACCACCGCCACCGGTGACCAGCCACTCCTTCTCCGAGCAGAACCACCGCCACCGCGACCTGAACCACCGTGCGCCTGCTCCACCGCCCTGCTCCACCGCCGTGCTCCACCGCCCTGCTACACCAGTACACCGCGACCTGAACCACCGTGCGCCTCCGTCCAGAAGCTCCACACACGTTCTCCATTTCGGTGAGCTTTCAATCTGCGAAAAACATTAGATTCCATTGATTTGTGTTAGAGATGAGAGTTTAGTCATGTTCTTTGTCTGGTTTCTTTGTCTGGTTTGTACATGAGTAGATCTGGACATGATGGTTGTAGTCATGTTCTTTGTCTGGTTTCTACATGAGTAGTTCTTAACATCATAAGATTAACAGATCTGTATTTTAATAATGTTGTTAGTCTGCTAATTTTGGATCTGTTATTGATTTGTAGTTTGCTGTTATTGATTCCCTCTTCCAACCAGTACCACCGCCTCACCTGTTCCTCGCTTCTCAGTTTCAAGGTATTTCCTTTCAATTCAAGAATATGATCCATCTGGTTGTTAATTACAAGTTTACTGCTGGTATGTGTACACTCTGTTGATAGGAAGTTTAATTGTGGTTTAGTGCTTGCTGTCTCTGTGTTGTAATTAGACTCCACTTTGGAAGAAAATTGATTTCAAATATGAGTGGAATTAGTGCAAAGCTGTACACGTTGTCATGTTTAGAAAGAGATATCTAACTGTTGAATGAAGGGAACATAAATTTAAAGTTATACACCGTTTGAGATTGAATATTTTTGTAGAATGCTTCATGCTGTTACTCTGTTAGTCTGTTAATTATAATAATGTTGTTAGTTTGTTGATTTGTACTTTAATAATGTTGTTGATTTGTAGGATCTAATATGTCTTCTAACAAATTCTTGTTGAGAGATTCTTTCAAATTATAGATCCATCTTTGACTAGTCGATGCTTGTTTACATGACATTCGTTCTAAAACCGAGTTTATGTTTCCATCAAATTTGTAGGGGATCTAATATTGGAGATTGTTTCACTTCAAATGCTTTATCTTGATCTTTTAAGCCATTTCCTTTGAGGTGAAAGATTTTTCAACCTTTTTCTTGGTTAATGTTGTGCTTGTTGAAACAATATAACCACCAACAAACGATCTCTGATAGTAGTTGCATTACAAGCAATAATAATGTTGCAATGCCTCTCGTAGCATTTGCAATAATGGCTAAACCCACATGACTCTTGTCCCAAAATTCTTTTATATTTTTTCCTTATCGATTGTTTCTACCTTATCTTGATCTTCAACCAATTATTTTTGTCTCTTAGCAAACTTCTATCGTTTTTGTAAAACATGAGTCTAAACGCCATCACACTCATTTCATTTCACATTCCCACTTAAAATCTCATCCATAGATACTTTGTTAGAAACATAAATAATGTCATATTTACAAGCGTCAAAGAATGAATAGTAACAATGGATTAAAATATATAAACATATAGAAAGTCCGCATTAAACTTGTTCATATGCTAGAAAACAAAGTTCCAATCGGATGCAAACAAGTTTTAACAAGTAAAATACAAAGCAGATAGTGAAGCTGAAAGATCTAAGCAAGATTGGTTGTGAATGTCTGAATGATACAATCAAATGCCAGGCATTGACTACCAAGAAACTTAATAGGTGTATTGCCGAAATGGTAACAACTAGAAGTTTCATTACAATCACAATAGCTAAAGAATTGTTCAAGTATGAGTTAGATGCCAAGTTGTCAACAAAGTATTCTTGCATCATGACTTAGACCATAAAGTTTTCATGATCATACCACAAGGTTACATAGTTGCCTACTTGCCTCAAAGGTCCTTGTGCAGACTCAAGCACACCAATTGACAACAGCTTCATCATTTCTTAAGCACAAACAAAACCACAAGAGTAAAGTCTATCACACCCTCTTTTACTAAGAAAGGTTCAACATCATACATAATAGTTTTGGTATATGCCAATTATATCATATCATGTTGCATATCAAGATCAACCATCAAACTACCAAAGCTAAATATGGACCAATTGCAGATAACAGTTGTGAAGCAACTTGTCTACAAAGTCTACTCAATGACCCTCCACCAAATCATAATAATTTAAACAAGTTCGCCTGAAAGTATCAGAAATTGACTGATTCGGTAACGAATCCACTAAAAACCCTTAATCATGTTCCTTTTAAGGCTCGTGCTCGAACTTAGGTCAAAAGCAATGAATCAGAGTTCATAAAGACGATAATTAGGTCATATAATAAGGAGAAACGTACCGGTGATTAGGTTTTAGTCACTTTGGTATGAGTAATTGAGCAGAAGAGAGAGATGGATCAACAATGGAGTTTTTCAGTTGATGATATCGAGTCGCCGTTGGTTTTGGATCCGAATAAAACCCGATCAATAACCGGCTTTATGTGGTGGTGCCACTTTCCTTGAACCGAAGTCGGTAAGAATGTTCAAACTCAAAATTATAAAACGAATGTCATGTAAACAAGCATCGACTAGTCAAAGATGGATCTATAATTTGAAAGAATCTCTCAACAAGAATTTAGCATAAGAGATTTGGGCGAACTTTGGGCGAACTTTGGGCATGGAGTTTCTCAGCTCAAGAAATGGTATTACATCAGCGGAAATAATTGACAAGGTAGGGATAAATAGATGTCAAACCTGTAGTCACTCCGCTAACCACATACTCCAAAACAGATCAAGATGAAGGGCCAGACGATCTGCCTTTCTATAGGAAGATGGTTGGTAGGAGGTTCTCTACATTTTTATGTGTTAGAGATGCACAACTATGACAAGCCATTGGAGGTTCGGTCTTAGGCGTAAGTATAAAATACCTCCTAGTATGGCTTATATCTCATGTATATGTACTGATGTTACTACCCACTACAAGACAGGGAATATATATTTACTGATGTTACTATCCACTATAAGACAAATATTTCCCTAAGCCTTCAACTTCATGGATCCATAGCCCTAGTGGTATGAAACTCGCCGAAACCTACCCTCTATTGGTGCCAATTCAGCCCTACTCCTGCCTAGATCCTGTTCTTGCTTATTTATAACCTCGTGGCTGTTCAATTCTGCTATTAATGCCAGCATCCAGATCCTGCCCTGGTTCCTGTCCAGATTTGGTACCACTGAATGCAGCAGGACCCTAGTCTGCTGAAGTTCTCATTAGAAACCTAGTATCTGCAGGCCGCGACTCTATTCTCCTGGCAGCACTTCTTTGTTCTTGAAGCACTGTTCACTAATCGATTTCCCAAGGCTGTGTTTTTTATTTTGCATCACAATTGCATCAAGGCACTGTTAGAACGATTTCAAGAGTGTTACTAACACTCTTGATATAAGTCTGACCAGAGCATTCAGACCTTTAGCTGTTCATTACATGAAACCATAGTTGCCATCCCCTGTTTCTGTTTTGTTCCTTTGCTGTCAGTCCCTGTTGGGTGTAGGCTTCATGTGGATTAAATTGGAGCAGTTGGGCTCGGCCAGCCCAAGCTCTAATGGGCCCAGTTTAGTTAGTTAGTTAACTAAAGGGATTAACCCTAATTGTAGTCTATAAATATATCTTTTTGTACTTGTAATCATTATCACTCAATAAAAAGAAAAACCCTAGTTGCCCCAAGAGGACGTAGGTTGCACACCGCGACTGAACCTCTGTTAATCTCTTGTGTCGTTTATTGCTTTATTGTTTCTTACGTGTGTTTGTGTGTGCTTTGATTCTAACAGTCCCTACCTCCTATCATCACCTATACCACCATCAGATCATCGTCCCTTGTGTTGCATCACTGTTTTCCTGTTTTCCTGTTTTCCTACTGTTCCTGTTTGAGAAATTCCAGACACTCGTGTTATTGCTTCTGGAAACCAAAAATCCTAGCATCACACTTTTTGTAAATTTTGAACTCAATGGCATTGCTAACTCTGATACAGATCAGAGCTATTTACTGTTCCCAGATCTGCTCCCATTCCCATCTCAAATTCCCAATCCTTGTTCCAATTCTTAATTCCCTGATTATGGGATCTCATGCCTGCTCTTAATACCAATACGCTCTATAGATGTCTTAGGCTTGCTAACAGATTTTTATGTCCAATCATGGGTATGTGATCAATTGTGATTTGCCAAATTAAAACCTTGTTTTCTGTTTTCCAATATACCTGGGTTTATAGCCAAATTAAAACAAAACATGAGCGTTATGTAACCTTTTGCATGCTTTCATTTTTACATAACTTGGGGTTTTAAGCGGTGATGGAGATGTTTCGAGTCTCGACGTCTATATCGCTTCTCTACCTTGCACTCTCCTGTAGCACATCTTTGTGATTTAGTATTATGGAGGCCAATATGTCAGCTAAGGTCATGCTGCCGGTTTTTCATTTTTTCTGTGAGATGAACAAGCCCTCGAAAATGGCTTTTCGAATTGGCAGCAGTGGTGGTACTCACTTGGGTACCCAGAATAGCAAATGGAGCAGTCATAGGTTACCTAAAAACTCAGTTCTGATATCATGTAATCAGGATAAAAAGTGAAAAGTGTTCTCTACATATTGCTATTTAAAGATCACACTAGGGATATATAGAAGATGGAACACAACCTAAACTAGGCCCTAGGTCTCATTGGGCATTTCATCGGGCTATTTGAAATAGCATGCCTATTTATAATCTAAGGGGCCATTTGGTTAGCACGATGCGTAGTAAAAGAATTGGAGTTGGAGTTGGAATTGGAATACGATCTAGTTAAAATTGATAAGGTGTTTGGTTGGTAAATTTTAGAGTGGGATTGAAATATTAATTTTGAACATTCCATGGGTAAGTGGAAGGAAAGTGAATTCCAATGAATGTGGGAAAAATTTCCAATTCTAATTCCTTCTTGTGACCAAGACCAACCAAACAGGATTTTGGATGGAAAAATTTTCAATTTCAATTATAGGGAATTCTTTGAACCAAAAGGGGCCTAATAGTCTCCATAAGCGTCTTTAGTACTATAATTTGTTACCATATGAATCGCAGTTAGTATAGTTTTTCTTTTTTTTTTTTGTTTTTTTATCAGTTATCATTCACTTTTTATTATGTTCATTTTAATGAAATGAAAAAAGGGTAAGTAAACATAAACTCTTAATGATAGATTTACAAGGAGCAGGATCATCTTATGCCTGGAGGAATGTGCTGAATTTCACTAACCTATGAAAAAAATAACATAAAAAATAATGGAGAAGATTACATCGAGTCTTGTAGAACCATTTGAGGTGTGGAATAGTACTGAATTTGCAAATAAAACAACACATAGCGCATATTTCTTTGGCAAAAGTTAATTATAGAAGACAATTTGTTTGCATCTTATCTGAACATTGAAGCAATAGTCGAAGAAAACAAAAGATTTAAATAATCACTTAAAAGTGAGGTGGATCAAATATGACTTTAAACCAATTATTGCAATGTATCTAGTGCCACCTGTCACACTGATACATCTGTTTCCATACATTGTATTCCTTATGAGCAGTAATCCTAATTGATCTTTTTTTTCTTTTTCAAACAGTTCGTTTTGGGTGCTTTTGGTGTATCTAGACGTCTTTCTACATTATTGACATGGCATCTAGGCGGAACATTAATTATACTCGTCTTGCTGACGATGACGATGACTATATAGGCAATGAACGAAAATATGACCCAAGGTTCGATTACTCACCAGCCAGCTTGGATGAAATCCCATGGAAATCCATTGGGCTTGCACTTTTTCTGCTTGTTCTTGGTTGTGGGCTTCTCATTCTCTCTTTCTTCATCTTCACTGGTCACATGGGTGGAGACAGATCACAAGCATATGGCCTGTTAGGGCTCGGGGCTCTCACCTTCCTCCCAGGTACACTAGTGATATTACTTAAATTCTTTGATGATTTAGAGGCTGTTTGAGATTGTGTTTTGGAATTTGATTATTGCATTATTAAGTCGTAGAGAATGAGTTTCTAGTGTTGGGGTATACTGAAAGGGATTTTGATTGTCTGATAATTGTGTTATCAAGTCATATATATTGGGATTCTAGTGTTCCGGTGTGGTGGAATTAATTTTGATATTCTGATTATCGTGTTTTGAAGGCATGGATTATGAGTTTCTTGGATTTGTGTGGCATAGATTATGAGTTTCTTGGATTTGTGTATAGTGAAACTGGTTTTGATTGTCTGACGATTGTGTTTTCATGCCGTATATAATGAATTTCTAGCGTTTGAGCATACCGAGACGTTTTTGATTGCCTAATTGCTGTGTTTTCAAGTCATAGATACGAGTTTCTAGTGTTTGGGTAATAATGAAACTGAATTTGGTTATCTGATAGTCATTTCATGTCGTACATAGTGAGTTTCTAGTGTTTTGGTATAGTGGAAGGGATTGATGATCTAATTAATAGAGTTTAGATAATCACTCTTCTATTAGGTGTGGCAAAACTGATTATTATAGGGGTTAGATAATTACTCTTCTATTAGGTGTACCAAAACTGTTTATTTTAAACACCTCTTGCCATTCTTAAAAAATAAATAAATAAATAATTACCTTCTTTTTCTGCTTTCTTTTAAGTATTAATCATCTACATTTTTCTATGTAAAATTCTTTTTATTGGAAATCTTGTATGATGAAAAAACAATTTTAAAAAAATACTGTTATAGATGAAAAGTAAATTGCTATATTGTAAATTTAAATTTTTAACAATGAAGAAAATTGTCCTTTTCGATCCTAGCCACTCAACTAATTAGAATTTGTGACGCACTTAAAGTGACTACTTATGCATATGTGATTATCACTGTTCGAAAAACGGAATCACATTCAAATGCATCTTCTCATCCTCTCTATCTCATAAGTCATAAGGTAAGGCCGACCCTATTCCATGAGTAGGACTTTGTTGGGTATGTTTGTTTGTCCTTCAAATGCATCTTTTGCAACAATTTCTATTAGGTTCACAATCAGTTTTAATTGAAGATTTTGGCTCGTTTCAATGGAGTTTTGCTATCTAATCTATTTATATGGCATTTTGTTTCATATTAATTAACTAAACTTAATGTTTGATTTTTTATTTGTTCTTTACATATTTTTTATTTAACTGCTTAGAGTATATTTTATAACTGCATCATGTCAAGCGTAAAATACAAATATGGCAACAATTTGTGTGATTTATAATTTTAACGTTGGAGCCATTTCTTATTGCCTAGTATTTCTATTCTGTCAGGCTTCTATGAGACTCGAATTGCGTATTATTCATGGAGGGGTGCACAAGGTTATCGCTACGCAGCCATCCCTGGTTATTAAGAATTACACGTTCTTTCTGGTCTGTTTGGCAGTATATCCAGTATGCAGCATACATGCATCAGCTTAATGTTATGTATATTGATATTGTTTTCTTAAAATTTGTGTTCTGGAAATGAACACCAAGGATTTAGATTTTTCAGTTTTC
Source organism: Flaveria linearis (assembly GCA_024085815.1). NCBI lineage: Eukaryota > Viridiplantae > Streptophyta > Magnoliopsida > Asterales > Asteraceae > Flaveria > Flaveria linearis. The sequence goes on from CM044013.1 coordinate 15,360,976, forward strand.
AGTTTTCAGTTTTTTGATTTGGAAATGAGTATATACTTTGGAGTGTCATGCAAGCTAAATGCATATTGTTTGTTGAAAATTTGAAATGTTACATAATAGTACTGCTACATTTGTGTTGAAGGTAATACATTCCACTTTTAGTATGAATTGCAAGTGATGTGAAAAGCTTGCCAAAGAACATGACAAGAAAAACTTGGTCCCTAAATATACATGTCAGTAATTGTGTCCACAAGAAGTTTAAATGTTGAATTCTCTCATTTAGCGTGAACGTCTCGTGGGCCGGTTCAAGAAAACTGATGAACTGACCTGGACCGAGACCGGCGTGGAACGCACAAAATCAAACCGGTCATCCGGTTCTTGTTTCCCTTTATTCGGTGTTGGTCTTGGGCCAGTGTGGTCTAAGTCGGTCCGGTATTTTACCTGTGATCTCTCTTAGAGTAAGCTTCTCATTTGCTGACTCTAGAAAACCAATGAACCACCCTAGGCAGGATCTAGACCGACTTGAAACACTCAAAATCGGTCTAGTTCTCAGTCTTCGTTTCTTCATCGTATTTTGTTTTGGTCTATCCGGTTCAGTGTGGTCCTTGACCCATGAACATCCATCCCCGCTCTCATTCACAGTCAATGCATTTATAATATGATATTGGTATTTGAGGCATGATATTTCATATTTTACGGTATTTTTTTATGAACAGACAACATGTGAGATATTCTAATATTATCATTTTGGAAACTAAATATGGTATTTGAAACAAAATACAGTTTTTGTTTGATTTATACTTGAAAATAACTTGCATGTAAAAAGAAGATTAGAAGCATCACCAAACATCTTGACCACGGTTATTTTTCTTAACCAAGGGTTCGACAATCATATTTGTTGATGGATTAAAAATCCCTTCTATTTTTCTTAGTATGTCGGCCTTGACACGTTTTGATTGTTTATTGAAGGTTTCTTTATACATTTCCACATTATTGTCAAAACCAAGATCATTGTATTCCACATCTATGGACGGTGACAAATCAAGCTTTGTCCAAAAAGGATCAATGCAATTTAACGGAATAGACAACCCTACATTCAAATAAATTTCAAATAAGATTAAACTGAGTTATTACAAAATAAGGCACACATATATATACTGATATACTAGAATGTTACCTGCACCGACATACAATGCAAGTTCATGAGCACATGGTAACCCAAAACATGATCGCATCTGACAACCACAAATCTCCGGAGTTAGCGCAAAGCCTTGTGAGCGAGTAATTTCATCAAAGATTTTCTCCATGGCATGGTGTGAAACGTGACCATTCAACTGTTGAAATATTGGTTTGTTATATTTGCAACTAATGTATTCCGCTTTCAAAGATTTGTTAATAGTCAACTTCAACTGAGTTAATGCCCATATGTAGTTTTCTGCCTTTTCTTTGTTCATGAATGCGAACGCAATACAAAATGTCTTATTTGTAGAAGCAACACCAACAATTTCAAGAAAAGGCAAATTATATTTGTTTGTTCTATATGTGGCATCCATCATCACCACATAAGGAAATGCTTGCCAGATACTTAATGAAATTGGATGAATGAAAAATAACTCTTCCAGCTCCTTAGTAGTGTTGTTTTCACGATGCTAAAAAACATATCCTTTATTTTGTAAAATGTACATAAGATTCTGCATTGGAGTTCTACCATCTTTCTCGGTCTTTCGAAACCTATGACGAGCATTGTATATAGTCTTTAAAGAAGACACATTATTCTCATTTTGCTTCTTCAATGTTGTCAGAATATCACGCAGTTTTACATTTAACCTGGTTAGATCTTGCACCATACGAGTTTCATTATCTGACAATCGCATTGCATATGCATGACCCTCCATATACGACGCGGGTGGGTGATTATGTTCATCATGTACGACCCTTAGCTCCCAAACATTATGCGTTTTTGAATACTTTCCCACCAATTCAAATGGACAATTAATTTTTTTACTTCCAATATCTTTATTAGGATCACTTGTATTTTTACTTCGGGATACACCGCCATGCTCGCAACCAAATACCATTTTAGACAAGTAGCCAACATAGCTTACCCTTGATCGTTTCATAACAACAACGAAACCGAGAGCGCGCGCTACGTTCTGCACCCAATTTATTAGATCTTCACTAGAGCTAAACATCTTAAATTGAGAAATAATTTATGTCAAAAAAAATTAATAAATAAACCAATTAACTAATACTTGTACATAAAAATAAACCCAAATACTGTACCTCATCAGTTAAAAATATTGATCTATTTGCTATCCTTTTGTTTTGTAGACCTATACAAAAAGTATTATATAATCAATTTGCTTCTCAAGAATTCATACAAGAATTCATTGCTTCTCAAGAACGTCACATCTCAAATGCTCAATGTAAACAAGTGACATCATAGGCGTACAAGGATTAAGAAAATACCAGTATCGGGGCTCAATGCAAACGCTGTATCGGGGCGAGTATATTATTCTTACTTGTTTCTACGATGCACCCATTACGAACCTGATTTGTGAGTGTCACGGCTTCACGATGGTGCAAGCTTCCTGATTTGTGAGTGTCACGGCTTCATGATGGTGCAAGTTTCCTGATTTGCGAGTGTCCCGACTACACGATGGTGACGATGGTGCAAGCATCCTGATTTGCGAGTGTCCCGAGTATACGATGGTGACGATGGTGCAAGCTTGATTTTGGAGTGTCTCAAGTGACAATGTTGCAAGCTTAATTTTGCAAGCTGACGATGGAATGATGATGTTAAAATATTTATTCATGGCCACTAAAGAGATTTATAATGTTAAAATAATTATTAATGTTGTTCAAATTTCAAGTTGTTTACCAACCGAATTATGTTCGGATTTGAAGTTGTGAATGCATTTAATGTAGTAGACTAAAGTTCTTGAATATCTTAAATTTTTGAGTAAATTACAAATTATGTCCTTTATTAATAAATGAAATTACACCGTGTGTCCTTTAATTTCAATAATTACACCGTATGTCTTTTTTATATAAAGTTTGCACACATATGGTCCTTTACACTAACGTTCGTTAAAATTTACAGTTAAGTCATACATGTGCCCTTCACATGAGGGGCATTTAAGTATTTACATGCCTACAATGAGTCAGAAATATTTTTACGTCGTTTTATTCATGTCGTCTTCATGTTAGTTGTTCAAAGTTTGATGTTTGAAATTTTCGGATAATAGAAATCACTATCAGTATTCGGATATCCAAAATTCAGGTTTTTAAAATTTCAGATTTAGATACAGATAGCGATTTAAATATTTGAACTTATTTTTTCTTTTATCTTTTTACAATAATTTTATAATAATGGAAAAACAACAAACATAAAAAAGTCCAAATATACACTAACAAGTCCTAACAAAAAAAATGTTTAACATTCTCAAAAAATAGCAAAAAGAATTTTAAGTTTTTTAATAAGTTTAAAATATATGTTGTTATAGTTTTTAAAGTGTTAAAGGATTTTTATTTTGGTTGGGACTTGTTAGTGTATATTGAAACTTTTGTTAACATGTGTTGTTTTACATTATTTTTATAGTTACAATTATCTAATTATTCCCAAAAACAAAGAAGAAACGTATCCAAAATTTCGAATATTCGAATTTTAGATATCTGAAATTTCAAATAAGGATACAGATAGTGAATTCAACTATCCAAAAATTTTCAGATATTCAACTTTGGACACTCTAACATGAAGGTGACGGGAATGAAGCGACATAAAACTATTTTTGACTCATTGTATGCATGTAATATATATAAATACTTTCATATGAGTAGCACATACTTGACTTAACCGTGAATTTGGATGAATGTTAGTTTAAAGGACGATAGATGTGCAAATTATTTTAAAAAAGGACGCTCCCTGTAATTATTAAAACTAAAGGACATAACATGTAATTTTATATATTAATAAAGGACATAATTTATAATTTACTCTAAATTTTTAAATTTTCAATTTGTTAGATTAACAATAAAGTTAGTAAATGCATTTAATGTAGTAGACTAATGTGGAAATAGAAACTAGACTAGGGTATATTTAGAAATACCGTTATCTATGCGACTAGATAACTAGGCCATAGGCATATTATCAAATTCATCATAGTAATTGCTTTGTTGCGAATTTCGAAGAACAAGGACATTTAAGTAATCTTAACATAGATTATGACATTCACGGGATGGAGAGGGTATACACAAGTGAACCCCCAAACCACCCGGGTTCAAAGAGGCAACTTTTTCTCTATTTTTTAGATGTTCTTTCTTTTCATTTTTTTAGTACTCTTTTCTTTATTTTATTTTCATTTCATTTCTCTACGTCTTTTAATTTGTCTTACGTTTTTTGTAGTGTCTAACTTATCAATTATAACCTAAAAAACAAGGCAAAAAGATTAAGTTCTAGGGCGCACCGATATGTCGATTGGAGTTTGTCCCCACAAACGTGAATCACAAAAAACACCCATGGTCGTAGCCACGCAATGTCACGCCTAGTGGCGTTTTTCGTCCATCACCCACCTATGTGCTTTAATGTTTTCATCCGTCCCCTATCTCGCATCTGATGTCATCCATAGAAGACAAAGAAGACATGTTGTGGATGCTCTAAAGATACAAATATGAAGTAATACCAAAGTTTAAAACTCAAGTTTAGGAAAAGTTATGCATCAATTACTTTTAAAATTTCAATCATGGTACCTATATGGCTCAACATACCTTCGCACAAACAAAGTTTCTTTTATAAAAAGATGATTTGTATATCATCAATTACATAAAACTCATTTATAACTAGAAACAGTTAAAACAAAATAACAAAACAAAAGACCAATCATATACAAAGACGTTTACCACCCAATTCACAAAGTTTAGTCTCATTATCAACGATAAATCAGATATAAGTTTAACAAAACATCGCGTATATAGGCCTCCAACACCCTTCTCGTGTAGGTCGAACATATACATAAACAATATCTATCGTGTAAGACGAGACAAATGCTCCAGTTAATCAAGTCTTCTTAACAAATACTGAACCTGAACTTCCTTAGTCAAAGGCATAATCCAATCCCCATAAACATCAGCAACTAAACTTGGGTTAATTTTGTACACTGGCTCGAGTTCAACTTCCATGGGCCCCACATCAACTACTTGCCCGTAAGTCTTCGTTTTTGTTTCAACCCTTCTCTGGATCGCCTCCTCTACAGCCGTATATGTCAGCAGATCCATCAGCGTTTTACTGTCCTGCACATATGATCAGCAGTGAAGACCATAATAAGATCAAAAGATTATAGTTATACCAACTAAAAGCATTTGCAGTAAAAACATGTTCGGAGATGAGAGAATCTTTACTTGTGCTCTAATAGCTGGTTCATAATCATCTGATGCAGCACGAAACTTTGCTTCTGCTACAAATTTACCATAGTGTATTCGTTTAGAGAGCACCTGCAGCATAAAGATTGCATTTTTATGGACATTATTCATGCACAAACATGGAGTTTGAGCTGATTAACATCAAAAAGATCAAAACTTGCTCGGATAAACTGCAGTACCTGCAAGCAGATTGTATCACATGTTGCTGCTGACCCGCAATTACCATCATTTCCTTTCTTGACAAGTCTAGGAAGAAGATCCTTAAAGTACATATCCCATATCTTTCTGTTGATATTGATTGAATCAGCACTAGGATGCAACACCTATATGCATAAAGACGTCGAATCACATTCTTGAAATGCTATTTTCTATGATAAATGTAGGATTTAAACGCGAATAGATATAGCATTTTAACCTGTGGGTATTGAAGAGGGGGTAACATAGGTTCAGGCAAGTCATTTGGGAAAAAGGATGTTCATCAGGGTTCTTGTATCTTCCAACCTGTTTCATAAACAGTCACACAATTTATCATTTATCTTCAATTTTTGTTATTTTTAAATTTTTTTTTTTTGCAAATGTTGACAACTCCATATTGCAATGAATTTACCTTGGCATGAATCTTTTCGGTTTCTTTAACCATGAATTCGACTAATGAACCCTGGAAACCGTCCATGAAGAAAGCTTTTGGGTCATACGTATCCTCATTGTAACAATACTGAGCTCTTTCAACAAGGCTAAATATTATGCTATCCTCTTGTCGAATCAGAGAACTTCTTATACCGTCAAGAGTGTAAAACTCACTCTCGTCTTTTCTAATCGCACTCGTTATTCTACAACAATATGAAAACAAATGAAACTCAAGGGAGAGTCAAGGGCTACCCTGATCTTGACATCCTGGTCATTGGAATTTGTCGATTTTTTATACATAAAGATACGACTTGGACAAAAAAAACAAAGTATCATACCAATTAATCTAGTATGGAGTAATACGTAATCAATCAAACACTACTTGTAAACGGCTCTTTTGCTCGGAAATGACATATTACAAATGTCCCTGGAAATTATTTCTCCCATGATCATTTGAATCTATATGCATCGGATCCTAAAATATGGATCTCTCGGTTCGAGAGAAAAAAAAAGAATCGAACCATCTCTTCCGACTATTTTTCAAATTTGATAAATGTTGGTTAAAAAAATATATGTGTTGGACCATTTAGCTGTAGTCGATGAAAACAAAACCTTATATCGACCCTCTGACTAAAAGTTCTATTTTGACACCTATTAATCTATAATCTATTATTATATATTATGACTAATCTAAATCAGATATTGCTAACTGCCTTAAATACAGGTCATGAGTATTGAGTACCGACCAGTGAGCCAGTGACACCTGTCTTTTGGCCAAAGGGCGATCATAAACGAGTCCTTAATCTTTAATAACTACACTCGACAAGTCGACATCCTTAAACCTAGTGATTTGTAACATATTAAGTCTCTTTATCAAATCTCGAAACAATTCAACAAACCCATAAAAGGGTCAAAGAAATTAAGGAGCTTGATAACACAATTTGCTTAATCAAAGAGAATTCAAATCATCGAAGTTTCAAGATTCAAGAATATCAAATTTGAAAAGTACCCAATTGAGGCAGAGGCCCGAACAGATTGGATTTGAAGCTTCTGAACGCCAAAAGTCGCCGGAAAGCTGCAACTTTCCGGCAATGGAGGGGCAAATTGGACGGAAAACCTACATGATTTTTGCCGGCGAACGGCGGAGATGGGCGGAGATGATTGGAATCTCCATAGTTTGGTCTCCATTTTAGTTGGTGATGGTGATGGTGATGATGGGAGAAGAAGAGCATATAAAATAGGAAACAAGAGGAATTGAAGTAAATAGAAGGTAATTGGATGTGAAAGGTACCCAATGAAGAAGAAGATGGTGGTGGGTTGGTGGGTTGGTGGGTTTTGAGGGTTAGGTAAGGAGGAAAGGTTAGGTGAATATTGTACAATTGTACAAAAGGGTGTATGTATGGTCAATGGTTGAATTATGTGTAGAATTGGAATTGCTTAATTATAAATAAACATTTCGAGATTTAACGTGATATGTAAATAAATAAAGGTTATGGGTTCAAGTCACACTTTGAGTAAAATGTTCAGAGTTGAGGCTGTGAGTTTTCTCAGCAATGAGTTTCCTCAGCAATGAGTTTCCTCCTAAGAAGGTTGGGGGTGTGATCCTGGCTGGGAAACGGATAGGTGGGCCCGATTAAGATAACACCTATCATCCGCAGCAGAGTCTTAAATTTGTCGTTCAAAAAAAATATCTATTCCTTAAAAATATGTGAGTGGAAGTTCTTAAATTATATGGAATAGTTTTGAGTGTTTGTAAGTGAAGGAGGGAGAAAATAGTACTGTTCATCTATAAATTTAAGGATTCATTGTTCAATCCTTACAATTTTTTTTAATATTTTTAAATGTGATTATGAGTGAAGCATAGAGAAAAGATAATGAAAAAGATATAAAAATATATTATTTAATTAAAAGAAGAGAGAAAAGGTAGTGATTTTTAATATAACTATAAGGATGAAAATAAGAAATGGGATGTGATTGCTCTTACATAGCCTTATACGCGTCGTCTAAGTGGGGTTGTATAGTCCTATATGAGGTGTATAACCCATTTGATAATCCTTTGAAATTTTTCTCGTAGTTAGTGTTAAAATTTACTATACGTGTCGTATATTTCTATATGTGTCGTATATAGGTCATATAGGGCAATATAGGTGTATAGGCCTCTGACAACCCCCCTGAATTTTCCTTATTTTTGGTGTCGTAGACCTTATACGCCGCGTATGTAACTACACAAGACGTATAAGTAGGTGTCGATTTATAAAGATAGTGTTTAATATTAGGACCCTTTATATATTTAAATATTTGTATTTGTACCAACATCAAGACTATTTTGTCTTATTAGAAAGTTAGGAATGTGCATTTATTATGTTCTTCCTTATGGTTTCATTCATGTTTCTTGGGGTTTTTTAGGCGAACCGTAGTTAATTTGAAAAAAATCGATTTAAACCGTGACATATTGGTCAAACCTTGACATATTGAAGCCTAGAGGTCACGGTTTGATCAAACCGTGACATATTGGGCTTCAAAAAAAGTTCTGCATCTCGGGATTAGGATAATTATTGTGAGTGGGTTTCTTGGTTTTGGTGGTGTATATGTCACGGTTTGGCCAAACCGTGACATATTTGGTATAATATTTAATTTTTTTAATATTTTTTATAATATAAATGTAAGATATTTTATTCAATTTGTAACTTTTAATATTTTTATAGGATTCAATTTTTCTTTTATTTAAATTTTTAGTATTACGTACAAACAAACAAACAAACAAACATACCCAGTGTATCCCGCTGAAGAGCAGGGTCTGGGAGGGGTATATGGTGGCAAGTCTTTCCTCTATCTTGAAAGATAGAGAGACCGCTTCCGAAGAGACCCCCGACTCGTTAACAAAGGCAATAACAATAACAATCATAATACAAAGCATACAACACAAAGATAGATATCACATGAAGAATTAGATAATGCGCTCATAAAAAAACGGCATGTAACACCCAAAAAGGGTAGATGAGGAAAACTACACCTAACGTGTGGGGTCCGGCCATATGTCACCGTATACCCTTCCCACCCACAAAACCCACTAAAAGTCCTTAATTTTAATTCTACGCCTCCACTCACTTCTATCCTCGATCATGTTCTCAGAAAGATGCAAGTCTATCATATCCCTCCTAATAATCTCGTCCCAAGTCAACCTAGGTCTACCTCTACTCCTCCTACCCTCTAAGCTGATGTTCTCTACTGCTCGGATAGGTGCTGCCATCGTTCTCCTCTTCACGTGTCCAAACCATCTTAATCTTCCCTCTCTTATTTTTTCTGTGATACAAGCCACCTCTAGCCTCTGGCGAAAGACTTCGTTTCTTATCCGATCCAATCTTGTGTGTCCACACATCCACCTCAGCGTTCGCATATCTGCGACCTCTATTTGTCTCTCGTGCGATTTCTTTATGGCCCAACAGTCTGTGCCGTATAACATAGCTGGACGTACTGCCACTCTGTATAGTTTTCCCTTTAGTTTTGCTGGGAACCTCTTATCACACAAAATCCCTGATGCTGCTCTCCACTTGCACCATCCTGATTGTACACGGTGTGCTACATCGCCGTGTATCTCTCCATCTTCCTGTACGTACGAGCCAGGGTATTTGAACCTAGACGTCCGGGGGACCGCCATGCCCTAGATACTGATTTGGGTGTCCTCTTCGGCCTCATCACTAAAGTTACAATGCATGTATTCTGTCTTAAAGCGACTTATCCTTAAGCCCCTGCATTCTAGTGCTGCTCTCCACTGTTCTAATCTCTCGTTAAGCACCATCTTAGATTATGATATTAAGACAATATCATCCGCAAACAGCATACACCATGGGACTGGGTCTTGTATAGACTTGGTCATCTCGTCCAACACTACTGTGAAGAGGAATGGGCTCAATGCCGATCCTTGGTGGAGTCCTACTTCCACCGGGAAGTAGTCTGTGTCTCCGACAGGTGCTCGTACACACGTTTTTGCCCCGTCATACATATCCTTTATTATTTTGATATACCTCTCTGGTACCTTTCTAAGTCGTAGACTTTCCCAGATGAGTTTCCGCGGCACACTGTCATAGGCTTTTTCTAGGTCAATGAATACCATATGTAGGTCTCTTTTCTTTTCTCTATATTTCTCCATTATCCTCCTTATAACGTGTATAGCTTCTGTTGTAGAGCGTCCTGGCATAAATCCAAATTGGTTTACCGCTATCTGAGTTTCTCGTCTAATTCTCGTGTCAACAATTCTTTCCCATAGCTTCATCGTGTGACTCAATAGCTTTATTCCCCTGTAATTTGCGCAACATTGGACGTCTCCTTTTTTCTTATATATGGGGACTATGACACTGCTTATCCACTGCTCTGGCATCTTTCCTGTCTTAAAGATAGTGTTGAATAAGTCCGTTAGCCATTGTAGGCCCTCATCTCCAAGGCACTTCCACACTTCAATCGGAATGTTGTCTGGCCCCACCGCCTTAGCCCTTCCCATTTTCTTCAAAGCTCTCTTAACTTCATCGACTGTGATGCTTCTACAATAACACTTGTTTTGTTGCGTCGTTTGAGTTGTTTCATCGATCTCCGTTTGTTGATTACGGTTCGTTATGTTGAAAAGGTTATCGAAGTAAGTTTTCCATCTCCCCTTGATGTCTTTCTCCCTCACCAAGACCTTTCCATCCGCGGCCTTTATAAACTTCACCAATCTCAAGTCCTGTCTACTACGTTCCCTTGCCTTGGCAATCTTAAACATGTCATGTTCACCCTCTTTCGTCTCTAATCGCTTATACATCCTCTCGTATGCTGTGTTCTTTGCCTCTGACACAGACTTTTTCACCTCTCGTTTAGCCTCTTTGTATTTATCTTTTAGCTCTGCTCGTTCTTCCTTATTATTACAGCGTAAAAGCTCTCTAAAACTTTGTTGTTTAATTCTTATCTTCTCCTGTACATATTCGTTCCACCACTAGGATTCCATATGACCGATTGTCCTATTTGTTGTAGTCCCAAGCGTTTCTTTAGCTGCTTGAATGACTCTAGTTGCCATAGCCTCCCACTTTTGGTTGGCGTCTTCCTGTGACCCACTCAGGTTCATTGGTATGATTTTATCTCTAAAGATGGTAATCTTTTCATCTTTGAGTTGTCCCCATCTGATCGTAGGTCTACTTCTCTTAGTTGGTTGGACAATTGCTCTCTTCAGTCGTAGATCTGCCACCAACATGTGATGTTGAGTGACTACTGTCTGTCCCTGTATTGTCTTGCAGTCCTTCCACGAGCTACGATCTTCTCTCCTCATCAGCAAATAATCTATCTGTGTGTGTCTCCCGCGCTGCTAAATGTAATTAGATGCGATTCTCTTTTCTTGAAAAACGAATTTATGATGCTTAGTTCATGCGCTAACGCAAAGTCAAGAAGCTCTCTACCGACGTCATTCCTCAGACCATACCCAAAGCCTCCATGCACCAACGGGAAATGATCGTTGTCCTTACCGATATGCCCATTAAAATCTCCTCCTTTCAATATTTTTTCTTCTCGGGGTATGTCTCCCATAACGTGATCTAAACTCTCCCAGAACTTCTTTCTTTCCGTATCCCCTAATCCAACTTGCGGTTTGTAACACCCCAACCCGGAGAGGCTGACGTGTCACTATTACAGATATCAAATCAAAAAGTCAAAATCCACGATATTAAAGAGACTGTCAAAAGAAATAAATTCAAACAAACCAAATAATCCGAAGGAACCTAATTAAGTTATTCATTACATCAATTAAGGTAAAATACAATCCTGGTCTTCAATTCACTCTTCACTGGTTTCCCGGATTACCCTGATTACCTACAATAAAATAAGGAAACACCACAAAAGAAAATACGGCTAAGCCAAAAGTTGCTCAGTGACGGAAATAACAATAGTAATGATACGAAGCATAAAATACTTATATCTGATACTGAACGGATCATATGATACTGAGACGAAAATCTGATTTAAGCATATAATACTGATACTGAACTGAACATGTAATACTGAACTGAACTGATCTACACGACGCGTATATACAAACAAAATAAGTCGTGTAATATAAGAAGTACCCAGAGCCAAAACTGAACTGATAAGTACATAGCTAGCTAGACTATGCACTAATGAGATGGTGTGTGGGGCGTACACACATGATTCCATCCCCTGGAACTGAAACTGAACTGAACTGAACTAGGATCGATCCATCCGCCTCCCAGATATTATGGCCAAAGTACTACTTGAGTACTAACGTGTTAACGGAGACGCCGTGAACTATTTATTACGCACCGTCACGAAAAGTGTCATATCATTGACGCCACAATGATATGTCGGAGAGCTCGGGTAACAGAGTATCAAATCAAATGGTAGTACAACTACCAACATATAACGTATCAATAGAACATTTATAGGAACATGCAATAATGAGCACAAACTTATAAAATATATATTGCATGCTGTAAGCCTTCAACAAGTAAAATTAATAAGTCGAACGAGTCATAGCATAACAAATAATGTTAGACGACTGATAAAATACCAAAAGCCAAACGAGTCATATTAATGGAAACATGGTATCAAAATATGTACAACAAAGTAACAGAATAGAATTTATACTATGATAAAGGTAATCAAGAATCCGTACAACAAAGTAACGGAAACAAAAGTGAATACTATGATAACAAAGAAACAGAATCCGTACCTTATATACGAATGACAATAATCAGAAACAAGGTCTAGGCTCGGTTAACGCCGCGAGAACCTACGATAACGTAACGCAAATTATAGTTTGGATTTTCTTATTTTAGATTGGAAAAATTCCAGTTCTGCCCCTGTCTTTTCGCACTCGTTAAAAATACTAAACGGAGTTTAAAAATTCTGAAAATCTCCAGTTTACTAGATTAGTGGTTTCTAAACAACTTTCATTTAGAAAAGTTTCTGATTTGGATTACCGAAATATGAGAAAAACGTGGATCTTTACAGCTGCGTAGAACTGCTAGCTGTTACGAAAACGACTGTTTGGAGGTCTAAACGAATGAGTTTTTCGATGTTTTATATATCAACAGATTCGTCTTTCGACGAACTTCTTTGTGGACATAAGATTTAACTGATTTGAATCTGTTATGAAAAAGTTATGGCCTCTGTAAGTTGGCTGTAAAATACGTATAAATCAAGGTATTTGATAAACCGTGAAATCATTTCTGGTTAAAACACATCCGTTACAGGTTTGGAAATATTTTATAAATAAGTATAAATCATGATTGACTTCTGGAAAATTTGGCTAATCATATTAAAAATCCGTTTGTCATTTATAAAATCACGTCCCAAAATACTCGTGAAAACTAGTTAAACGTGTGAGTTGTTTAAAATGCTCGGTTATGGTCTAAATCTTAATTTGGTCAAAATACTTATATTTCCAGTAGCTAAATCGATATCAAAATGGGTTCATATCAAGTTTACTAAGTTAAGCAAGGAAAATATGTTTAAAACATAAGCCGAACATAAACGAGTACTTATGCGAACGGCATCATATGACCAAGGGCAATGAACTAAAATACTAATTAGGATATCTAAGATTCAAGGATAACGTAATAACTAATAACATCTTAATGATTCCCACTAATTAAAATTTATTTTTATAAAAATAAAATATTATAACATTTGTTGATATTTATATACCCGAATCGTTAAGGTGTCTAAATAAATAAATTTACAGAAATAGTTCAATAACTTTTAAAATAAACAAGGTTTATAAAACTGATTTTTATAATTTTTAGAAATTTTATTTAATTTTTTTAAAACCAAAAAGGCCTAAAAAAATGACTGTGGGCACCTGGGTTCGAACCCGGGACCTTGTGATAAGCAGGGTGATGCGTGAACCAGTGAACCAGGGCCGCAGCCTTGGTTTATGCTGGGTTCCTTTACTTTTAAACACCCATTTAAGAGAAACCCCAAATTGCAAGAACCCTAACCCTAATCCAAACAAACCGATCACAAATTCGTAGTTTTTAATCAAATTAAACATGGGGCTTTCATTCCTAGACTAAAATCGAGTATGTAGGTAGCTTTAATTACCTTTATGATGATGAAATGAAGCTGAACTGATCGAAGAACAGGTCACGGTCAAGTGGTGATCGATTCAGGTTGCAATTGTTGATGGAAATCAAATTCCTTGTACAGGAAGTTTCTAATGAACCCAAGGATGAAAAGCCCTCTATCAATTTCAGTATAATCGGCTCGGAAGGTGGAGTTCGAAAGAGTTGCAGTCGAATGAATGATTTTGAATGTTTCAGATGCGATTCAAAGTGGTAGTAGTTTAGAAACAATTATACCATTGTTCAGATAAAGTTAATTGCATTATTATGTCCGTTTAGTGCGATTTAAAAATGGTAAAGTGGCCGAAAGTTTTTGGATCGATCGCACTCCCGTTTTTCAAATTAAAGTGGGGTATTATGTTCGAATCACTCACGCGAGTGTGTCGGGAGCAAATGATTGAGTTAAATCGATTAAACGTGGTCGTTTGGGGGTCGCCGGAGCCGACCGGCGGTGGCCGGAGCACCGGCCGGCGATCGGGGAGAGAGAACAGAATGGTTTTTTTTTTTCATTTTTACAAAAATGGTCCCTGTGGCTTAAGCTCCTTTCATTTTATGCACAAACTTAAATAATTTAAGTTTTCAAATTAACACAAATGCCCCCTGAACTTTTATTATTATTATTGTTATTTTATTTTATTTTATTTTTTTATGGGTGTGCATACGCACTAACTACAGCCCCTACTTCGTCTCCTATTACTATCCTTAACAACATAAGTCTATCATCGATTCTTCTAACCTCCACTACATTATCCTGAAGTTCTTTAGCAACTAAAAAACCTACTCCATTTTTTGTTCCATCTGACCCTGAATACCATAGTTTATACCCATTACACTCCTTTGCCCTCCCACCTCGCCATCTAGTCTCCTTGAGGCACGCTATCTGAACCTTACGGCTCCTTAACACATCTATTATCTCTAATAACTTACTAGTAAGTGTTTCTACATTCCACGATGCCACTCGTAATTTATAACCCTTATTCCCTGTAGTTGCATCTCTCGTCACCGTGCATGATCTCGGGACAACATAATGTCTCCTGTTATCTATTATACCTCACTCATCCAGCGTGACAAGAAACACCTTAAAAAAGAGGATGCCACACTAATAAAGCATAAACAAAAGCAGTCACACACGTAATGGTCAACAAAACACAGACGAACACAATTACAACCAGCAACAGAAATATATCAAATCACAAGACAATGTGACTGGCACAATCAAATCCCTATTTAAAAGCAGAGTGCTGGTACCCCTAACCCAGCCAATCAGTCCAATCAGTCCAAACGAAAAAATATAAATAGAGCAGACTAGAAGCAGAGATAAAACCCGAGACGGAACGATCTCACCCAAATTACACGAACAAGTAGCTATTTAAAATCAGAATGCTGGTACCTCTAACCCAGCAAAACAATCTAAACTAACAGATATAAACTAAAGGTATAGTTAAAGATATAATGAAAGACGAGTAAAAACAGATATGTAAACCCGAGATAGAACGATCTCACCCAATGTACACCCAATTTAGGGTTCTTCGTTTATGCTGCTGGTACTGGTCCGGGTTTTCGTTGACCGGTGGAGGCGGTGGTAGGTAGGGTTAGAGGAGGTAGGTGCTGTGGTGGCTCCGATGGTGGTGGGGGTCGCCGGTGTTGGCGGTGGTGGCTAGGTGGGTGAGGGTGGACACTGGTAGGGGCAGTGGGTGGCTAGGTGGGTGGGGGTGGACAACGGTGAAGGTGGCTGTGGGTCGCCGATGGTGGCGGTGGTGGCTAGGTGGGTGAGGGTGGGCAGCGGTGCAGGTGGCTGTGGGTGACGGTGACGGGGTGAGGTGTCCGGTGGTTGGGTGACGGTGAATGCAACGATGGTGGCCGACTGTGGGGGTGGGGGTGGGTAGGCGGTTGCGGTGATGGTTGTGGTGACCGGTGGTGGTGGGGGTTAGTGAGAGGGAGCAGAGGGCAGAGGGAGAGAGAGATGTTTAGAGAGAGAGAGAGCAGAGAGAGAGAGAGGAGTCAAACCTTATGAAGATTACCGTTGGTGGTGGTTGTGACCGGTGACCGGTGCCGGTGGTGGTGATCGGAGACCGGAAGTGGTGGTGGTGACCGGAGGTGGAGAGATAGAGCAGAGAGAGAGAGAAGGAGAGAGAGAGAGAAACTTGAAAAAAGGTTATTAATGATTTGGTTTATTCCTTGATCTTTGGCTTTTAGTATTACGTACATATATAACAAACAAACTAACACTTAAAAACTAATTTATAAACATCAATTTTTATTAAGTATATATATGACTCGTAGTCCATAAAAATTGATTTATTCAATAACATAACGCATGATTTTTTTACCACAGTTCAATTATCATAAAGATATATCATGTATGTGTCACACCCCGACCGACGACGGAATTATCGGAGCGGACGAGGGAATGATTGATTGTTCATAACACATGATTGTCTAATAGTGAAAATAATATTAAAATCAGATTACAGGATAGCATGAGTTTACACCAGCAAATACAACAATTGGAATCACAAATAGTAATTGTCTTTTATTTTGACTAAGTCCGGGTCTTAAATGAGCATGTAGAAGTCCATTAACTTGCTTAACCTGAAATCATGTGAAAAGTAACGAGTCAGCTAAAAATTAGCCGGTGAGTAATCACAGTTTTAAATATACATATAGATTGATTGATTGTTTGAGAATAATCCAATTCACAAGGTAACGTTAAGACTTATATTGCAATAGCGAAGCAAATAGATAAACCGACATAATATAAACCCCTTGACTTGACACTTGCATATAATAGACTTGCACACAAACACCATAGATTGACTAATTGCCTCTGGCACAATCACCACTCGTAAGCCATGTGGGGTGGGTTATCCAAACCAGTAGATCTACCATTGATACCAGGATTGATTGATTGAATTAGGGTTTTACTGTCGTCTAGTTTATCATAGTATGTTCACATAATTGCAAGTAATAATATAACCTGTCTTGAATTGAATTTAGAATGAAATAACAATATAATATCATGATTGAATATATTGTATCACATGATTTCCCCCAAATAAGAAATGATATAAAAAGGGGATATGAATACTCACATGATTGATGAGATTAGAATCTGGATGTGATAGATTAGACACCAATGATTTCCTTATGACTAACCTAAGGAACGGTGCCTCGAATTAGAATAATAGTGATTTGAGAATTTGGGAATGTATTAGGATTTCTATTGGGTTTTGAATGGTAGTTTAAATAAACTAATTTTATTTAGTTTGAATGTCTTGAATTATAATAAATTCATTTCAAGTAATTATATAGAAATAAATCTACCAATACACTTTACCATTCGATTGATTGTTAAAATGCAGAAGGAATAAATAATTAATTTTATTAATTAATTATATTATAATTAATTAAATTTTAAATTATTTAAATGAAAAAGAGATAAAATGATTTAGTAAGATTTATATATAAAACTTTTATATTTAATCATGATTAAACAATAATACATAAATATTATTTGAACCCATAATAATTTAGTAAGGTTAACCATTGTTTAAAGTCTTATTTTTTTAAGAAATTAAATTAGTTATTTCATTTATTTAAAACAAATAATAAAACAAATAAATAAAATGTTGAAATAAATTTCAGAAAATAATTGGGTTGTTTTAAAAATTTTTAATGTTTGTAAAAACATTTTTATAATTTTTACAAATTTTTTCATAATTTTTAAAGGCTTAAAAATGGCCTAAAAAATAGTGAGGTTGCCCGGTTCGAACCCGGGACCTCCTGTTTAGAGTGTGAGCGCAGAACCAGCAAACCAAAGGCCTAAGCCGCGAAAGAAATCAGTTTTTAATTGTTTTAAACCAAATTAACCAAAATCCCAAAATCCATTCGAGCCCTAGTTCGAATCCGGACCAAATTGAACTCAGATTCGAATGCTATGGCATCTGAAATCATGGGGCTTTTGTTCCCCATGAAAAATCGAGTGTGTGGGCGTGTGTAATTACCTCGTATGTGATTGAATTAATGGGGAACTAGTCGATGAACAGCCCGCGATCACTTGTTGATCGATTGATACTCAAACAGTGATTATAATCAAATTAAACTCGAGGGAAACTTCAAAAGATGATCTGGAAGCAAAGCCCCTTATCAAATTCGGTTAATATCAATCGGAGATGGGGTTTAAAGGGAGTTGCTGGTCGCGATTTGGAAGAGGTTCGAATGCAGTGTTTGTACTTGTTTTGGTTGAAATTAAACGCCGAGTTATGTTAGATATATATACATGATTGTCCACTTTCGATTACTTTGATTATTATAGAGATTAGTGGATGTTAGTGGCTGAAAAACCGGTCGACAATGGTGAAAGGGGTCGCGGGGAAGAAGGTGGGTGGGGTTGGGATGTTTTTCGGAAATTACACAATGGGTCCCTGAAGTTCTTAATAGTTTGCATTTGAATTCCAAAGTTTTGTTTCAATTTTAGTTAAATTACACTCTAACCCCTGAAGTTTGAAGGGTTATTATTTTATGTAAAAAAGGTTATTAATTATAGACTTTAATATAATTAAACTTATATTTTCATTATTCTTACTATTATTATTATTATTAATATAATTATTAAATAATATCATTATTAATAATAGTAATAATAATATTATTATTGTGAGTATAATAGCAATTATTTTTAGGGTTTAACATTGTTAACTTTTGTTTAACGAAATACGCGATGTTACAGTATGTATTTTCTACTATACAAGGCTTCTTTGACCATCTCGTTATGTTATGATGGCGATCGTAGTGGGTTGACGGATTGAAATTGATTAACCCGAAGACAACCCATATATTTACGTGTGTTTTAAGAAAGGGGTTTTTGGTTTTGGTGGTTTATATGTCACGGTTTGGCCAAACCATGACATATTGAGTATAAATTATATTAATCATACTTGGTTTTAATGTATTTCAATTCTCAAGAAATACCATTCAATTTATGTCACTACTCAAGAAAAATTAAATTACTATACATAGATTTAATCACTAATAACAAATAATCATTCAATACACATACAAACATACATATACGTATGCATGTATTCACAAAGTGGCCTATTATAAAAGAGAGATGTGAGTAGCTGGGCTAGATGACAGAGTTTGTTAGGTAGTCTGTTAGGCAGCTGGGCTAGATGACAGAGGTTGCGTGTGGGTGGCCTTATTCACAAAGTCAAGATTACTAATGTCAGATTAATGTACTACATTTACTTCGAAGTGTACAAGTCTTTGTTGCGTTATATGTTTGGAGTTGGGAAATATTACTTTGGTAAAGGAGAGATGTAAGTATATATTATCTCTATTATATTATCTCAAAAAAATATCTTAAAGTATCACGGTTTGGCCAAACTGTGACATTTGGATTCAAAAAATATTTCAAAGTGTCACGGTTTGGCCAAACCGTGACCTTTTGATCCGGTTTCTTCTCAAAGTGTCACGGTTTGACCAAACCGTGACCTTTTGATCCGGTTTTTCCCCAAAAGCACCTGCGGTGTCCCCAGCAGAACCCTGTTTCTTTATGTTTTTTGTAAGACTTTCATGACTTTTCCATCATGTTGTTTAACGTTTATCATATATTTATGATATTAAACATATAACTTTTTATAGTTACAAACTTACAATCTAATAGGTCTAAGGGGCAACGTCTCTGGCTGGAGCCGGACTGTCAGGTCAGCGTGAAATTTTTTTTATTTTGAGAACTTTATATAGTATATTTTGTTATAGGATTTTTTTTTGTTAAAACCTCTTGAAATCTTTGCCTTGAAAATCTTAGGTTTACTACGCATAATGGCCCCAAAACATAAAAAGAACTTGTAAATAAGGGGATCTAGAACTCACCTGGTCGATAAGTAACCTTGCGTCTAAGTTACCTAGTCTATGATCAGGTCACACGGTCTGCTGCATATAAGTTAACACACAAATGGGTCATTCTCTACACAGTTTCACCAGTAAGTTCGCTAGTAGTTTCGCTGCCAGATTCGCTATCAGTTTCGCTGCCAGTGCTGCCAGTTGCGCCCAACTTTCGTTGAAATTTCCTAGGTTCACAAGATCTACTACTCAACTTAGGCACTAGCGAATTTACCAGCGAAACTATAGTTTCGCTGGAACTTCTCTTAGTTTCACTGGGAGAACGACTAGTTTTGCTGATCGGGCTCACAGTTTCGCTGGACGTATAAAAATGACGAACCAGCTCGTTTTTAACCCAAAAATCTTAACTTTTTACGTTCAAAACCGATTTTTCATCCATGAAACAATATCTAAGCATTTTACACGATTTCATACGTAAAAAATATGACATTTATGTGCTTTTTTACAACTTTTCCAACCCAAAACCCTAGTTTCCAGATATGTTCTAAGAATATGTTTGGAGGACGATTCTTACTTGAATTCCTTGATATTTCTTTGTTGTTTGATGCCCCAATACTCAGATCTTCAACCCTTAATCCATCAAGCTTCCAACCTTTGATCTTCCCTCACTTTCTCTCTCTACTCTCTCTTTAGAATACTTTGTTGTTTGGGTTGCAAGTGTATGTTATAATGCCTGATTAGGGCTGTTTAAGGGTGGTAATGGGCCCTTAAGCTCATCTATCACTTAACCTATGGATCCAGTTGGGTCTATAATCCATTTTTTTATTTATAATCCCCCGACTTGACCCCGTTATTGCTAAGTTGGTTGCTTCGATATTTTGGGACGTTACATCACCTTATATTTTTCCTTTGTTTATCTTTTCTATAAAAGTTTTCGAAACATGAATGTGTGTCATATTATTTTGTTATGGGTCTCTTTTTGTGTTTTATTAATAGCATAGTCGTATATCTTTTCAACCTGTACGTAGACAACATTGAATACCTTTATGTTAAAAGGTTTTTTTAGTATATTCGTAGATTATACGGATTTTTTGAAAGCACTTTTGATATCCTTAAATATTTTGGGGTTCTAATACCTGAATCTACGATCTAACAATACGCACAATTAAATCGAAAGCAAATAATCATCATTATCATCATCATATTAAACTAAATAAATATCAAAAACACAAAACCCTAAATATGAAATTAAGAATCAGAAAAGAATGAAAGGAACGATGAAGTTGGATAATGAAAGAAGAAAATGGATGATGATTATATGCAAGTGGTGCCATGAAAAGGGGACGATGGTTGTGGTGTGTGGTAGTGATTGATTACCTTTTTATACGTCTTGTCACACGTTAAACATTGAGTATTAACTCATTTTTATCATAGCATACCATACTTTGATGTTTATTTTCAAATATCTTACATGTTTAAAATTAACGCAAACTAAAAAAGGTGTATGTCAAAGATGATATTAGATGTATAGAATAGAAAATATATTCATTGAGGGAGCTACTTAAGGAGGTGACACCCACTAGTATTGTCCAAAACAAAGTCACCCCGAATGCCGTAGAGAATAAATGAATAAGTTCTATTTTTTTCCTTTTTTTATCAATCGATTAGGTTATAATGGGGTTGCACACTAAGTATTATTTGATTTTTTTTGTTTTTTTTGTAACTTTTAATATGTTATGTTTATGTTTTATAAAGCTTTAAAAATATCATCATGAGATGCATGTTTATTTTAATTAATTAACATTTCACTTTATTTTTTGTTCAAAACCGAGTTATGCAACATATTACATCATTGAAGCACGAACGTAAAAGTTTTCAAAATTGTTCTATGGCTTCGTATTTATTACAATTATTGATTTAAGTTTACTTTCACAATTTTTAAAGTATGATTTTTTATTCGAATTTGTGTTTACTGTGTTTATGTTATCAGCGTTAAGTCTTGGCGTGTTTTTCTCAAATCTGAGTTGTAAATGGGGCATACCTATTTTTATACAAGTTATGATGTAAATTTTATATGAAATCACAAAGTAAGTACTAGTGTTACAACTCGTCAAATCGATTCTTACAAATTCCTAGACGTACCAATTTTCTCCAACGCACAAGTTCGCATGGTAGCATTAAAAACTAAGGGCCATATAAAGTAAAGTAAATTACACGGATAGTCCCTGTGATATGTTTAATTGCGGTTTTGATCCCAAAGTTTGGGAAACTACAAGCTCAATCCTAAAATACGCATAAATGTAACAAGTTTTGTCTTTGACATGGATGTACAATTATCTTTTTCCGTTAAGTTGCGTCAAATGACCAAGATACCCTTATATTAAACAACTAAAAGAATTAAAAACCTAATAATCATTTTAATAAAAATAATATATATATATATATATATATATAGTATCTAATAAAAGAAGGTTTTTTGCCACTTGTCATTTTTTAACCCACTTTTTTACCACTTGTCAAATTTCTACACATTCACTCATTGATTTTCCATCCGAAAGAGTATTATAGTAATTTAAATACAAATACAAGTTTCTCTCTATTACTAAAAATTAATTTTATTAATTTCTATATTTTTCTCTCTTATCTAGATTTTATAAAATCAAACTACATTTTTTAATATATTTTATTAAGAAAGTTAAAAATCACATGTTTTAACTAAAAACTAAATGATAAAAAAACAAAAATTTTATATAATATAAAATTTTCTAAAACACTAAACATTTTAAAGAAAATATTTTAAGTCATTTTGTTTCTAAAAAATTATAAAGGTGAAATCTTTTAAAAACATTCTTATTAAAACAACCAAAATAATTACATGTTGGGTATTCTACCTTTAAAGAAATTGAAGATTTTCAATATTATTAAAGTTGAAGACTTGAAGAAGAAAAGCAATAAAAAAATTAGTCTAGGGTTTATTTAGTAATTAATTTAATTGCTAGACTAGTATAAATATCAACATATATTATCATTTGTAGTGTGAATAATTCTCCACCAAGTTTGAGAATTAGTTCCATCACCAACAACATCATATCATCATTCTTCATGGATGATGATTTCATCATCAAATCAATAAACATCAATCATTAAACACTTTTTGTGTTCATCATTATTATTGTTTTAGCATCGAATCATCAAGTTTTGTTATTATCAATATGATTCCTAAGATCCATGCTCATTGTTCCCGTTCAAATCGAGGACTCAAAATTGGTATCAGAGCGAGAGTTGATGGATTCATATTGATTTTGATGAGATTTCATGGTTAGATTGCTAAAGTTATTGAAGATCTGAAGAAAACTTGGAGAAAAAGTTAGCATATTCTTCATGAGAAATCTAATGATTTGGATTCATCAACATAATGCTACAATAGCAATTCATCAACAATCCATTCAACAATACAAGATCCGATGCACACAATGCAAGAAATCGAAGAAAAAGGGCCGCAGATTTGCAGCTGCCGAAGACAAGGGCTGCGAATGCGGCTGCCGAAAGTAGCCTTAGCTACCGAATTAGGGCTTCCGAATGAAGATGGTTGCCAAACCGAATTAGGGCTGCCCTAATTAGGTTTGCTCGAATGGAAGGGGAAGCCGTAGGAGGCCTTCCTCGGCCGAACTAGGGTTTGCAACCTAGGGTTGCAAATGTGCTCGTGAACACCATTGGGTTTGTTACTTGGGCTCCATCATTAAAACAAAAAGAAAAGGTGGACTCGGATTTAATTGTTTGGGCCGCCAACATCAAAAAGAAAAGGTGGACTCGGATTTAATTGTTTGGGCCGCTAACATCAAAAAGAAAATATGGATTAGGGTTTTAGCTTAAAGCTATGAAAGCAAGCTATAACCACAAAACAAAAAAAAGTGGTTGTTCTAAAGTTTTGAATATCTCGCTTCCGCATCAACAACAAAATTCTTAGCTTTGAACAATTATTTAACAAAATCAACATCAAGCTTCAATTCACATCGGAAATCTACAATTTAGGGGGAGTATTGTTGGGTATTCTACCTTTAAAGAAATTGAAGATTTCCAATATTATTAAAGTTGAAGACTTGAAGAACAAAAGCAACAAAAATATTAGTCTAGGGTTTATTTTGTAATTAATTTAATTGCTAGACTAGTATAAATATCAACATATATCATCATTTGTAGTGTAAATAATTCTCCACCAAGTGTGGGAATTAGTTCCATCACCAACAACATCATATCATCATTCTTCATGGATGATGATTTCACCATCAAATCAATAAACATCAATCATTAAACACTTTTTGTGTTCATTATTATTATTGTTTTAGCATCGAATCATCAAGTTTTGTTATTATCAATATGATTCCTAAGATCCATGCTCATTCTTCCCGTTCAAATCAGGGACTCACAATTTTTCTATCCGGTCTGAATCTATCTGAATTCAATTCGGATCGGATTCGGATATATCCGAATAATCAGAATTTATCTGAATAATCCAAATAAACCAAATAATAATTTTTTTCTTTTTTTTCCTATATATTTATTTATTTTTGCTAATTTTTTATTCTTTCAATTTTATAAGTTAGAATGAAATCAAAAAGCTAGAAGCTGAATTCTGGGATTTGGCTCAGGAAAGTGGCGAGAACCTAGTTTACACCACCCGTTTCCACGAGTTGAGTCTCTTGGTCCGTCATTTGGTTACTCTATCATCTCGAGCTATCGAGAAGTACATAGGTGGTCTCCCTATGCAGATTCAGGACACCGTGTGGGGTAGGAACCCTACTAACTTGGAGGATGCTATCTGTCTAGCAGCACAGCTAACTGACAATCATGTCAAGGCCGGCTCTTTAACTAGAAAGGGGGACAAGAAAAAAATTGAGAAGTCCCCCGTTGAAACAACCAAGGAAGACAAGCCTGAAACTTTTAAGGACAGGAAGAGGAAGGCTAGGTCTCAAAATTTTGCTGTGGTTACCCCTGCTGTTCCAGTCAACCAAGTCACACCGACCTATCAACCGACCCTCAATAACCAAGCACCGACAAAGAAACCTTACACTGGTCCTTTTCCATAATGCAACGTCTGCAAGTATCACCATCCTACTCATGCTCAGTGTCGTCAGTGAACCAACTGTGGTTGATTCGACCATACATTCAACTTGTGCAAGAGTGCTGCTAAGGCTCAGACTAATGCACCTGTCCCTCAACATCCTCCTGTAATTGCTCAAGGCCGTGCATGCTATCAATACGGTGATCCAACCCATTTCCGTAACCGATGTCCTCAGCTTATCAATGTCGTGCCTGCAGCACAAGGGCATGCTTTTAACATCAATGCCCAACAAGCTCAAGCCACCAATGATGTGGTGAATGGTACGTTTCTAATCGATCACCAATATGCTTCAGTCTTGTTTGATACCAGGGCCGATAAAATTTTGTATCCTTAGGATTTGAGCCCTTGCTTGTTAACACCCGAACTAAGTTAGAGGAACCATTTACAGTAGAAATAGCTGATGAAAAACCCGTCATAATTGATTCTGTCATTCCAAATTGTACCCTTAAACTTAGCGAGCATGAATTCTCTATCGACCTTATACCGATGCAACTTGGAAGCTTTGACGTCATTATAGGCATGGATTGGTTATCGAAGAACCATGCCGAGGTTGTCTGCTTTGAGAAGATCATCTGAATTCCTCTTGCATCCGAAAACGTCCTAAATATTTACAGGGAAAAGCATTCCAAGGGGCTTAAACTCATGTCTTGTACGAAAGCCCAAAAGTACCTTCGTAAGCATTACGTGGCTTTCTTAGCCCATATCGTGAAAGCGGGTGGGAAATCAAGGAAGATTGAAGACATTCCGATTATTCGAGAATTCCCTGAAGTTTTTTCCGAAGACTTAACCGGTCTTCCTCCCGTTCGTCAAGTTGAATTCCGTATCGACCTTGTGCCTGGCGCAACTCCCATAGTAAAATCTCCTTATCGACTTGCACCGTCTGAGATGCAAGAGCTTGCTAGCCAACTTCAAGATCTCTCCGATTAAGGCTTTATTCGACCAAGTTCCTCACCTTGGGGAGCCCCAGTTTTGTTTGTAAAGAAGAAAGATGGCTCATTCCGTATGTGCATCGACTATCGGGAGCTTAACAAGCTTACTGTAAAAAAACGGTATCCCCTACCGAGGATCGACGATTTGTTTGATCAGCTTCAAGGAGCCTCTCATTTCTCCAAGATTGACCTTCGTTCAGGCTATCATCAGCTACGAGTGCATGATGATGATATTCCTAAGATAGCCTTTCGCACCAGATATGGCCATTATGAGTTATAGTGATGCTATTCGGGCTAACCAATGCACCTGCTATGTTCATGGATTTGATGAACCGCGTGTGCAAGCCCTATCTAGACAAATTCGTAATTGTCTTCATTGACGACATTCTAATTTATTCAAAATCCAAATCCGATCACGAACATCATCTTCGTTTGATCCTTGAACTTCTAAAAAAGGAGAAGCTTTATGAAAAATTCTCCAAGTGAGAATTTTGGCTTAAGGAAGTTCAATTCCTTGGTCATATCGTAAACGATAAAGGAATTCACGTGGATCCTGCAAAGATTGAAGCATTGAAGAATTGGGTAGAACCTAAAACTCCTATCGAGATTTGTTCGTTCCTTGGCCTAGTCGATTACTACCGTTGCTTCATTCCAAATTTCTCAAAGATCGCTGTGCCTCTCACCGCCTTGACTCATAAGGACAAGAATTCTTGTGGGGATCAGATCAGGAGAAAGCTTTCCAAACCCTCAAACAGAAGTTGTGTGATGCCCCAATCTTGACTCTCCCCGATGGGAATGACGACTTCGTTGTCTATTGTGATGCTTCGAAGCAAGGTCTCGGTTGTGTTCTTATGCAACGAGGCAAGGTCATAGCATATGCCTCGAGGCAGCTCAAGATCCACGAGAAAAATTACACAACATATGATCTCGAATTGGGGGTTGTTATTTTTGCACTCAAAATCTGGAGACACTATCTTTATGGCATCAAGTGTGTTGTATTCACTGATCATAAGAGTCTCCAGCATATTTTCAATCAAAAGGAATTGAACACGAGACAACGACGGTGGGTTGAATTACTTAACGATTACGACTGCGAGATACGTTACCATCCTGGAAAAGCAAATGTCGTAGCCGACGTATTGAGTCGTAAGGATTATGTCATGCTTCAAAGCGCTACTATTCAATCCGACCTAAGAACTCGCGTTCTCCAAGCCCAGCACGAGTCAGTCACTGAAGGCAATATGTATGATGAGATGTCATGCGGCGCTGAACTGCAATTGGAAACAAAACCCGATGGTTTGCTTTACTTTCTGAATCATCTTTGGATTCCCAACCGCGATAACCTTCGAACCCTCATCATGAGTGAGGCTCACAGAAGTCGTTATTCCATTCATCCCGGCGCGGATAAAATGTTCATGAACCTCCGTAATCAATATTGGTGGCCCGACATGAAGAAGGATATAGCTTTGTATGTGTCCAAATGTCTCACCTGTTCAAAGGTCAAAGCCGAACATCAACGTCCCTCTGGATTACTTGTTCAACCCGAAGTTCCCGTGTGGAAGTGGGAAAACATATCTATGGACTTTATCACTAAGTTACCTCGTACTTTGAGTGGTCATGATAGCATCTGGGTCATCGTTGCCCGTTTGACTAAGTCCGCAAATTTCATTCCGATTCGGGAAGATTATCGAGTTGAGAGACTGGCTCGTATTTATATCAATGAGATAATAAATCGACACGGTGTGCCGTTGAACATCATCTCCGATCGCGATGGTCGATTCACCTCTTGTTTCTGGCAAAGCCTCCAATCGTCCTTAGGGACCCAACTCAACCTCAGCACTGCTTATCATCCCCAGACCGACGGTCAAACAGAAAGGACGATACAAACTCTAGAGGATATGCTCCGAGCTTGTGTCATCGATTTCAATGGCTCTTGGGATTCTCACCTTCCGTTGATCGAATTTTCATATAACAATAGTTACCATACCAGCATCAAGATGGCACCGTTCGAAGCCTTGTATGGACGCAAATGTCGGTCCCCTATCTGCTGATTTGAGGTTGGTGAAGCACAGATCACCGGCCCAGAACTAATTCAAGAATCCACCGACAAAATTCTTAAGATTCGTGATAACTTGCTTGCTGCTAGAGATCGTCAAAAGCATTATGCTGACAAAGGACGAAGACCCATGGAATACAATGTCGGTAATCTAGTACTTCTTAAGGTATCACCTTGGAAGGGAGTGATTCGCTTTGGAAAGAAAGGGAAGCTAGCACCTCGTTACGTGGATCCATTCAAAGTGCTCGAGCGAATTGGAAAAGTGGCCTACAAGCTTGAACTACCCCAAGAACTCAGCAACGTGCATCCGACGTTTCATGTTTCAAACCTCAAGAAATGCCTCGCCGATGAAAATCTCCACATCCCACTCGACGAAGTTCAGATTGATGAATCTATGCACTTTATAGAGAAACCTGTGGAAATTATGGATCGGGAAGTCAAACAACTCAAAAGCAGCCGAAATACCAATTGTCAAAGTTCGTTGGGAGTCTAAACGTGGGCCAGAGTTCACTTGGGAACGTGAAGACCAAATGAAATCCAAGTATCCTCATCTTTTCGTTTCAGCCTCCTCGTGAACAAATTTCGGGACGAAATTTCCTAAAGTAGGGGAGACTGTAACATCCGACCATTCCTACTTGTAACCCGAACCCGTTTATTCTAGTCAATGGAATCTATTGTATTTCGATGTGAGCACATTAATATTGTCATTTAATCCGAATTAAAATCGTATGTTTTATAAATACAATTTTATAAAAATTATAAATAATAATGATGCTTATGAAGTTTAAGTATCAAATTTGAAGTTAAATAAAATAAGTTTTTTATATAATGTGTAAGGTTTCATGGAAGTTATCAAAATGATAATAATAACAATAAATTTATTATTCAAAACTTTACCCTAAAAGTTTTGGGTTGAAAGTGTAAACAACTAAAATTTATTTTACAAGACTTTGACATAAAATTATAAACAATATAAACCTTGGGGGGGCAAAGTGTAAAATCGTTTTAAAATCCATCACCCAACCCGTCGACCCCCACCCCCACCTCCGGCCACCATCCAGCCGTTTTCCGACGAGCCACACCACCCAAAATTACGCGGTTTCAACCGAATTAAATGCTCCCATCAATCTCGCGTGATTGATTCGAACCTATGGCCCCATACAATTTGAAAATTGATCTCCTTTACGCGTTTTAGACTCGAACCCGGATACCCCATTTAAAACCAAATCAAAATCACTTGGAAACTTGATTAATTGATTCAATCAACCAACCTGGAACGCGTAATCACAAATCTAACCATAATCAAAACATCAATTTGATAGAAACCTCGTCCAATCACATTAAGAAACCGACCGAACCTTCGACAATTAAATCGAAGTCGTTCGCAGGGTTTAACATCAAATTACTCCTACATAATAGAAGGCAAACCTCCGAAATCACACCCACAAACTCTCTGCATCTCCAATTCGATCAAACACACACGTACACCTCGATTCAAGATCGGATTCAAGTCGCGAACAACTCAAACTCGATTCCACCGACCTCGACATCATACCGGGTAATTGAACACACTCACACACTCGATTTTTCATGGGTAATCAAAGCCCCATGTTTGATTTGATTACTAAATCCATTTTCATGTTCAATTGGATCGAAATGCGAATTAGGGTTCATGAGATTTTGGGGAAAATGATTATTGAATGGTTTTTAATAATTAAACCGAACCCTTTGACAAGATCTGGGCTCTAGCCCAACTGGTAACAACACCACCTCCCAACCCTGAGGTCCCGGGTTCGAACCGCCCCCCCCCCCTTTTTGGCTTTTTTTGTTTTATTTAAAATCCAGAAAATGTATATTTTTTGAAATTGTCATTAAACTAACTCTGAAATTATTTTTAAAATTATTTTATTTCTGAAAATATTTGATAAAGAATCCTAAATTTATTTGTAAATTTTAAACTTTATAAACTATTATTTTTTTATCAAACATAAAGCGTTTCGAATTGTCAAAAGAAAAACTAACAAATTAATTTTCCAAATTAATTATTCCTTTGACTATTAATTATTTACTAATTATTCTTTAACGTTATAAGTTGATATTTTATAAAATCATCAAAAGACAACCTAAGTCTTTCCGAGATATCTCCATTTCTTTTAGTCACTTAAATAACTAAATATTTTAATCAATTAGCATATAATTAATTAATAAAATTAGTTATTTGTTCTTCTCACTCTTTAATAATCTATCAAATGGTCAAATGTATTGATAGGTTTATTTCTATTAATTTTCAAACATACTCACTTTAAATAAATTCATTTTATTTATTTCAAGACATTCAAACTAAATAAATTATTTTATTTAAACTACCATTCAAAACCCAATGGAAACCCTAATACATTCCCAATTCTCATATCACTATTATTCTAATTCGAGGCACCGTTGCGTAGGTTAATCATAAGGAAATCGTTGGCGCCTAATCTATCACGTTCAAATTCTAATCTCACCAATCAGGTGAGTATTCATTGCCCATTTTTATGTGTTTATATTTTTGGGGAAATCATATGACACAATAATCAAACATTGTTATTTCATTCTTATTTCACTTATAAATTCAATTCATTACATGCTATGTCTTTACTTGTAATAATGTGTTCATAGTTAGATAAATTAGATGATAACATAATCATTAATTCATGCAACCACGGTAACAATGATAGATCTATTGGTTTGACAAACCCACCCCATATGAATATTCGAGTGGTGATTGAAACTTGATTCACATATTCTATCACGACTTCGTCTGCGGATCAAGTCAATTTAGTCATTTGGATTGATTTTGTTGATTGTCTTTTATGGTACACTATTGCATTATAAGTCTCGACATTGTCATGTGAATTGAATTATTCAATCATTTAATAAACTTATATATATGTATATTCAAAACTGTGTTTACTCACCAGCTAATTTTAGCTGACTCGTTATTTTTTTCACATGATTTCAGGTTAAGCAAGTTAGTGGATTTCTACATGCTTATCTAGGACCCGAACTTAGTTAAAATAAAAGACAACTATTGTTATGCTATTTGGATTATTGTTTAATTGTATTGGTATTATTTAATGAAAGTGATTTTTAATATTATTTCGGTTATTTAGTTCCATGTGCTATGAACAATCGATTCCCAATGGTCCGCCCCGATGATTCCGCCGTCGGTTGAGGTGTGATAGTGTAGCGGCGGGAACCTGTAGCTGACGCTGGGGAGGTTGTATCCAGTGATTGAAGACACTGAGGGGTGGCTAGATTTATAGTTTGGAGAGAGAGAGAGGAGATAAAGGGTGGGTGATTTATTATTTTTACTTTTATTTTTATGTTTTACATTTAATAGTAAGGGTATTTTAATTATTTTATATAATTTAATAAAAAAACATAACTATCATTCATGTCAATAGCCAAACCTGTCATGTTTATGAATACTTTAAGATCAAGCTTTTAGTTTCTCAAATTTGAGTATCAAAACCATAATATGAACATACTACATGTACTATCCATGTAATTACCCTTATATTAAACCAATATAAAATGAACAGTTAAAAGCATAATTAAATAATGATATTGAATATTTGTTTGTTAAATTATATTATACAATAATATTTAAATAACAATACTATTTTTTATTGATTTATATTACGAATATGTTATATTTGTTTATTAATTTCAAATCTGAGTGGTTGACTTTAACATGTTACTGACACCCTCTTAAGTTTTTTTTAATGTTTCCGCTTCGCACCAGTACAATTTTTACTTAAAAAACTATTTTCTAATATTTGAAATTTTAGGTATATATCGGTACGAGTGAGGTCAAATATAAAATATTTTCTTTTATATTTTTATATACCCTTTGAGATGATCAACATTTTGACGTTCATCTACGTTTTGACATAAGTTTTGTTAAAAAATGAGTCGCGTCGAATATAAAACGTTTTCATTCGACGGTATAAATTCGGGTTACTCTTTGTTTCAACACACATTTAGTTTCGAAAACGAGTATGGACAATTGTAATCTATGTGCTTTTTTTACGTACTCTTTGATTTGTTCTATGTTTCGACATAAATTTATTTGAAAAAGATGTGGTTCAAGTATAATATGCTTTCGTTTGACAATATAAATTAAAGTTTTTTTACGATTCGACTTGAATTTAGCCTAGAAACAAGTCGCGTCGATTGTTAATTTATACTTTATCACGCCACTTACACTATCGCTGCAACGCGCGGTCCTTAAATAACTAGTTTACTTTAAAAGGTATCAAACTGAATTGTTGTTCCCATTACATAATTTTATGTTTTGTTGTTGTTGTTATTATTAATATTATAATACTAATATTAGTAAAAAAATTCTTTACGACACCCATCTCTTACTATTTCCAAGGTTAATCAAATGGCAACTAAATGCAACTTCAACATCTTGATTATATTACGGTTCTATATTTTGGTTACAAGGAGACATCCGTTATATCTATGAATTCAATTAAATACTTTGGTGGATAAGTTTTATTATTTCTTTCTTCATCATGCTTGGGAAATATAAGACTAAGTTCAAATGAAACCAAAATAAATTGTGAAAACCAATCAAACAAATCTTCATCTTTAATATATTAAGATCAATTGTTTTTATTTTTTGAATAAAATAATAGAGCTGTTATAAGACCATGTGCGCAAAATATAAAAAAAATATAAGTAACTGATCTTAATACATTAAATGAGAACATTTGGTTTATTGTTTTTCATAATTTCTTTTACTTTTTATTTAAACCAACCGTACTAATATATATCTATAAAACAACCTTCAAGCTTAGGTTTGATGACTTTTCTTCTAATGTTTTTGATATTATAATTTTATAACCCATTCTATTTTCTTCTTATAACTTTTTTTTTAAATATTTTTAATGCTATAAAATTTCAAATGTACTATGTGCTTAATTTAATCTAACAATTTATTTATTCAAAGTCAAAAGTTGGTTCTTTTGTAACATTGAGTATATAATGGTGGAAGGAGTGTTTCATTACACACATCATACGACATCAAATACTTATCAATTATATTTCGTCATGTCACACTACATAACACACTCAAATTTGGTGGCGACAATATTACCACATCATGCCACACTACACCATTACTCCCCCCCCCTCCACACACACATGGGCAAACAATCACGACGACAACATGTCGTAGATGATGCAATTTGCGGCGTGAGGAAGGGGGCAACGGTGTTGTCGCTTGACGTCAGGCCTCGCCGTGGGTTCACGGCGTTGGTGGCCCTCCAACCATGATATGTTATAAAATTCAAAACATAACTTTTAAAACATTCTTATTTTTCCCTACATTAATATTATAATTAACTTTAACTTATTTTGTTTTCCTTTTATAATTTTAAACTGCAATACTTCATAAAATTTCGAATTATACTATGGTATATTTAATGACTAGCTTAAAAACTCGTATACTACGTGAGTTGAATGAAAACATTAAATTAAATTAACAGTTAGTAATTAATATTTAAAAACTAGTATTAAGCTCTCCATGTTGTGGAGGGGGCGTAAAACCACGTTAAATAGCACCAATGACCAATGTCACGTCATCGTTAACGACCACCAACACCAGAAAAATCTCAATGAAAGTTAAAATGGAGACAACACCAAAAACTTGCCGATAAAAAAACTCTAAAGGGTTAACAATCATGTCAACGAAAATACAACCAGAAACCAAGATGAAACCATACGTGAAAACCCTAAAGGGTTAACTAGAGTAAAAAGCAAATGACCTCATCGTGATAACGGGTCTTCGGAGAGGATTGCAGTGAAGAACGATGGAGCGGAGGTGCGGCGGAGCAATGGAGTGGTGGGTAGAGTGAAGAAGGAGAAACGAGAGACGTGTAGACTTTTATAAACAAAGCAATGCACAACACGAAAAACAATGTACAACACCATAAAAATAATGTACAACAACAATGAACACAAAATACCCAAAAGCCCAATGTAGAACACCTAAATGCACAACCAAGTTGGTAAGTAGTATGTATATATATAACTAATATCAAACCCTTTGCGGTGTGACCCACACATTTAAATATACGTTAATAACACATGTAATTGTATATAAGAGAAATGAATCTTGGACTTTTCGTTAACATTAGTAACCTTATATAAAAAGACGAAACACTGCATTGCGTCAGGAGCGTAGAACTCTAAAGAAACTAACGTAGATAAAAATAAAAACGTTGTGACCGTATATTTAAACTTTTATAAAATATTAAATAATAAAAGTTAAAAGAGGAAAACAAATATGAGTGGGTATAAAAATAATTAGATAAGTATAGGCTATAAAGTGTAAGTTTGAAGGTCTAATATGAAACGGTCTAATTCTCATGCATTATACATTTATACCATGTGCATTAGAGCTTTTAAATCTATATGCATAAAAAGTTACAAAGCATAACGTACAACAATATATGCTTAAAAGTTGATAAAAAAAGTATTAAAATTATAAATAAAAAATGATTTAAATTATGTATAATGAACAATATTAAATAATAAGTGTGGGGTTATAAAAAGGGGGAGTTTGATTTAAAAAATCTAACAATTGAGTAATTTATTTATATTTTTAATCATAATTATCTTATACATAATGTAACGAGTCACCTCACGTAATACATCATAAAAACTAACATAGTTAATGAATAGTTAGATTTAGACTGTTATTATTATCAAAATCAAAAGCTATAATTAATTAAATATTATTGGTAAGGATTAATATTGTCGAATAGTCAATAGTTTAGATTGTTAAAATTTAAATTTTTAAAATTATTTTGCTTATTAAAAAAAAAGGCTTTGATATTTTGATTTCTACTAAGGGGTGTTTGATTGGTCTTACTCAAGTTCTGACCACTGACTGGCTGACCCGGTCAGCCAGTCAGTGTGTTTGATGCGTCTGACTGGGTGGTCTGACCCGGTAAGCCAAGCTGACCGAGTCCCTTATTTCTACATGTCTGACCCATTGTTGTTCCTGACCCCAAAAACCCCTAAAAGCTTCTCCACGATGATGACCGCTGCTGCTGCTGTCCAAATCGATTTGGAGGTTCGATTTGGACCGCCTCATCTTCTCCACTATGATGACCGCTGCTGCTGCGACCGCCTCATCGATTTGGAGGTTCGATTTGGAGGTTCGATCGATTTGGAGGTTTGACAGGGGATGATCGATTTGGAGGTTCGACAGGGGATGATTGATTTGGAGGTTCGATCGATTTGGAGGTTCGATTTGGATGAGTATGCAGTATGAAGATGGTGATGGTTGCGGTTGATGGGTGTGGTCGACAGAGATCGATTCGTTTGATTTGGGGGTGGTGATGGTTGCTTCGGTGATGATGATGATGAAGGTCGCGGATGTCGGTCGGTGATGGTTGCTTCGGTGATGATGATGATGATGATGAAGGTCGCGGATTTGGGGGTGGTGATGGTTGCTTCGGTGATGATGATGATGATGATGAAGGTCGCGGATTTGGGGGTGGTGATGGTTGCTTCGGTGTGGTCGACAGAGATGATTGGATGAAGATGATGATGGTTTGATTTGGGGGTGGTGATGGTTGCTCAGATATGTATATGTATATGGGTATGTATATGTGTATGTATGTGGGTATAGATGTGTATGTATATGGGTATGTAGATGTGTATGTATATGTGTATGGGTATGTATATGTATATGGGTATGTAGATGTGTATGTATATG
Source organism: Flaveria linearis (assembly GCA_024085815.1). NCBI lineage: Eukaryota > Viridiplantae > Streptophyta > Magnoliopsida > Asterales > Asteraceae > Flaveria > Flaveria linearis. The sequence goes on from CM044013.1 coordinate 15,396,836, forward strand.
TGTATGTATATGGGTATAGATGTGTATGTATATGGGTATGTAGATGTGTATGTATATGGGTATGTAGATGTGTATGTATATGGGTATGTAGATGTGTATGTATATGGGTATGTAGATGTGTATGTATATGGGTATGTATATGTATATGTATATGGGTATGTAGATGTGTATGTATATGTGTATGTATATGGGTATAGATGTGTATGTATATGGGTATGTATATGTATATGGGTATGTATATGTATATGGGTATGTAGATGTGTATGTAGATGGGTATGTATATGTGTATGTATATTCAGCAGAGTCAGTCAGCTACTAAATCAAACAGCCAAGTTTCAGTCAGATGCAGACTCAGTCAGAACCTCTTACTGAGTCAGCTTCTTACTCAGTCAGATCTTACTCAGTCAGCGCAATCAAACAGCCCCTAATTTATCCAAACTATTTGGATAATATCACCACCATCACCATTCACCACATGGACATCATCTCCACCCCTCCCACCGTCGCCACCACCCACGATGCAACTCCCCCCACCGCTCCGATCACCGGCGTTTGTCTCCACGCGCCGCCTCCTCGAGCAAAAGCTCTCAAACCTCCACACCTTCAACAACCCCCACCACCTCCTCCAACTTCACGCCCTCATATACAAATCAAACCTCCATCAAGACCCCTTCATCGTCCCCAAACTCATCACCGCCTTCTCCCTCTGCCGGAATATTCCCTCCGCCGTCAAAGCCTTCACCCAAGTTCAACAACCCAACGTCCACCTGTTCAACACCATGATCAGAGCCCACGTGCACAACCACCAATCCGCACAAGCGTTTGCTGTTTTCTTCCTGATGCAGAATTCCGGTGTGGTGGCGGATAATTTCACGTACCCTTTTCTTCTTAAGGCCTGTGGAGGTCAGAGTGACTATCTTTTGGTGAAATTGATCCATAATCAGATTGTAAAGTTTGGTTTTTGTTCGGATGTTTATGTGCCCAATGCGTTGATTGATTCGTACTCGAGGTGTGGGGTTGTGGGTGTTGGGGATGCTTATAGGGTGTTTGAGTTAATGGGTGATGATAAAGATGTTGTTTCTTGGAACACGATGATCGCGGGGCTGGTGAAGGTGAATCGATTGGCGGATGCACGCCAACTGTTCGATGAAATGCCTGAACGAGATATGGTGAGTTGGAACACTATTTTGGATGGGTATGCGAAGGCGGGGCGGTTAAACGATGCGTTCGAGTTGTTCGAGAGGATGCCTGAGAGAAATGTGGTGTCTTGGTCTACTATGCTTAGTGGTTATAGCAAAGCTGGAGATATGGATATGACTAGGATGTTGTTTGATAAGATGCCTGTGAAAAATTTGGTTTCTTGGACGATTATTATCGCGGGTTATGCTGAAAAGGGGCTCGCGAAGGAGGCTATTGAGTTGTACGAGCGAATGGAGGAGGCTGGATATCGGCCGGATGATGGGGCTATTATTAGTATATTGGCTGCGTGTGCAGAGTCGGGTTTGCTTTTGTTGGGGAAGCTCGTGCATCAGTCTATTAAGCGGAACAAGTATCAATGTTGTACGCTAGTTGAGAATGCTTTGATTGATATGTATGCTAAATGTGGTTGTTTAAACAAGGCGTTAAGCATCTTTAATGCAATGCGTAGGAAAGATTTAGTGTCTTGGAATGCGATGATTCATGGGTTGGCGATGCATGGGCATGGGAGTGAGGCGCTTGATCTTTTCTCGAAGATGAAACGAGAAGGGTTCACCCCGGATAAAGTTACATTTGTTGGTGTGTTATGTGCTTGTACTCATGGTGGTTATGTTGATGAAGGGGTTCAGTATTTCTACACTATGGAAAGAGATTATGGTGTTTCACCAGAGATTGAACATTATGGTTGTGTGATTGATCTGTTGGGCCGTGGGGGGCGTCTTCAAGAAGCATTTAGGTTGGTGAGAACCATGCCAGTTGAACCGAATGTTATCATATGGGGCGCGCTATTAGGGGCCTGCAGGCTTTATAACGCGGTGGAGCTTGCTCAAGATGTGTTGGAACATTTGGTTAAGTTAGAACCTCAAAATGCAGGTAATTATTCGATGTTGTCGAACATATATGCTGCAACTGGGAATTGGGCAGGTGTTGCTGATGTAAGGTTGAAGATGAAAAACACTGGGAATGAAAAGCCATCGGGGGCGAGTTTGATTGAATTAGAAGACGGGGTTCATGAGTTTACTGTAAAGAATACGTCGCATCCTGCATCCGATAAGATATATCAGATGGTTGATGGACTGAGTGCTCATATTGGGAAAGTTGATTATTGTTCAGATGTAATCTATTAAGGTATGCTGAGTTCAGTGATCTTGTTGTATCTATATTCATACTGAATTAGAATTCTGGAGCCATAATCATATATACCTCTGGATAAAACATGTTATGCTGCAATTCATTATGTAATTATCTTTCTTGATATACATGAAATGTTTTGATCCTGTGTCGTGTTATTTATATCTTGTTGTCGTTACTTTCTGCAAAATCACTGAGGATGAGTCAAGAAACATGAAAGATGGTCTTTTTCGATTGTTTAACTGATCAAGAATCTTTGTTCATTATAAGAAAGTTCAAAGTTGCACTTACTAATCGGTTACAACTGTGTTATTTCTTGATGTTCTTCATGAATTCGACCTGTGTTTATATTGCATAGCTTGTTTCATGTCATCTTGCTGCTTGTTTTGATCTTTTTTCGGTGATGAATTTCTATGGAAGATAAAAGAGTTACTGTATGGTAGTCTAAGATCATCTTTTACAGGCTTATGGTTCCTTTTGATATTCTGTGTTGATTATGAGGGTTCCATTGGTTGGGTTTGATGTGAGTATGTGACGTTAGGTGGTTTGGACGTTCTACGGTCGACTGGCATTTTGAAACTTGTATCGAACGTATAAACATAACGTCATAACGAGGTTTTACGGTCGGCTGGTGGTTTGGAACTTGTAATCGACTGTGTAAACAGGACTAACATTTTTAAAAAGGAAAAAAAGTGGTTTAAACCGACCTCAAAAATGGCTGGTTCGTCTAACCCTACCAATCCGGCTGGTTTGGTTTGGTTTGTTATTTTTTTAAACTGTAATTAGTGGTTCGACTCAAAATTTTCATCAAAACGGCTAGAATAGAGTCATGCATGTCCATAGTTTATGCATGGTTAGGCATAATTGGTTAACCAATAGTACTGGTTCGATAACTTTTTTAGCATAACTAAAATATTAGTTAACTGGTTTTAACGATTCGGTTATTGAGTTAACCAACTAATGAGTTACTATTCAATAAAGATATTTTCATAATTCGCAAGCAATGTTATGAACAAAATATCTCGTATTTTCCATTTGATTAAACATAGAAAGGAATATTTTGTTATCTAATGAACCAACTTATAGAAGAAACAAGAAACTTGATTACTAACAAAAAGAAAAACAAATTTGATTAGTGTTATAACGAAAAGAAAATATGCGTATCTTAATCGCATAAGCATATACTTTTGTTTAAAGCGTCCGTGAACATAGCAATTCTAGTTTGGTATTATATGTACCGCACAATTTAATGATTTATGATAATATTTTGAATAAGTGTAAGTTTGTTGTTACATGTATTTCATGTTATGAAGCCAATGTGGATGTGGGGACGTTTTTATTTGCATTCACGTCTTTTGCACGAGCTACTATATTAAGTTTATCTTTTATCTACAACATAGCAATTCGACTCATAGTTGAAACTTGAAACCGAAATGGAAATGTTTTAGCGTATAATCTTATCGCGCGACATGGACAAATATTTTCTTTCTTATCTTCGATCTGTTTGATTGTGGAACCAGACTCGCCATTAATGCATCTCTTTACCACAAGGGTTAATTTGTCGCTCAAAATAAAACTACTAAGTAAATAGTTGAAGTAAATTGTTGCGGTACTAAACTTGATACAACATGATTAAGGAAGCAAAATAAATAATCTAAACTAGATATTAACGCCGCGCTTTGCTGCGGCAGAACATTTGGCCTGATGGTTGTCGTTGCATTAGACCATGGTGGTTGTTGCGTTAGACCTGAAGTGCGGGTGATTTTTATATTACACGCAAGCGACTTGCTACAATAGTCTATTACAATTTAAGTATCATACTTGTTTTGTCTATTTCAAAATTACAACATATACATGATTTTCAAATACGTTGAAAGCTGTTGTTTTTTCCTCCGTTGCATAATGAGCACTTCCTTGCTAAACAACAATAAACAACATCTAATAAGATGAACCAAAATCAAATGGGAAGCAAACATTAATAGGAACGTGTCAACTGAGTCAAGCCTTACAAAGTAATTATTGGATTAGAATTCTTGACCAAAATATATAACATTTACAGACTTTCAAGTGAGCATAGAGCACCAAAATAACACTTAACTAAGCTCAGTGTACGTAACCATGAAAGTAACATGTAAACTGAAAAACATTCACACGACATACGCAAACCAATACAAACATAACCATAGCTTCAAACAGATACACTGATATATTAGTCTAGGCTCAGAAATACGTTGTCGTTGCAGCTGCAAATAACGATTGCCACGCCAAAACAACGAACATGTAATAATTTTTTTGCGTCATCATAGCCTCTAATCCAACAAAAAAAAACACTATAACCATCAACAACTCAATCCAAACTGCAAATGATATACCCAAGCCAAGTATTATCGTTACATCATCATCATCAACATCAGAGGTGTAGTTATCTCAGATGAGTCAGGTTTCATCATCATTGAAGTTTAGGCTCAGAAATATGTTGTCGTTACGGCTGCAAATAAAGATTACCACGCCAAAACAACGAACATGTAATATTTTTTTGCGTCATTATAGCCTCTAATCCAACAAAAAAACACTATAACCATCAACAACTCAATCCAAACTGCAAATGATATACCCAAGCCAAGTATTATCGTTACATCATCATCATCAACATCCAGAGGTGTATTTCTCTCAGATGAGTCAGGTTTCATCATCATTGAAGTTTAGGCCCAGAAATATGTTGTCGTTGCGGCTGCAAATAACGATTGCCACGCCAAAACAACGAACATGTAATATTTTTTTTCATCATCATAGCCTCTAATATCACAACAACCATCTAACAATTCAACCCAAATTGCTTTTTAGTTTGTCTCAAACGATATATCTCTCAGATGAGGTAATCTCATCATCATCGAGCCAAATAGCAGCGTTACATCATCATCATCAACATTCAGAGATCTATTTCTCTCAAATGAGCCAGTGCTTCATCATCATTGAGCCAAGCTACAACCCAAAAACCCCAAATCTGAAAGCTCTAGCACAAAAACCCCAAATCTGAAAGCTCCAAAATATGAAATGGGAGTTTAGGGTTTATAACAAACACTGAACAAAGTTAAAGAAACCAAACAACAGTAAAAGAAGTCATCGGAGAGCAAGCTACATCCTAAAAACCCCAAATCTGAAAGCTCCAAAATATGAAATGGGGAATTAGGGTTTATAACAAACATTGAACAAAGTTAAAGAAACCAAACAACAGTAGAAGAGGTTATCGGAGAGCAAGAGAGAGACGCCATGGACGCCAGCTACGGTCAGAAACGACCACCGGTCAGGATCCTCTCTCTCTCTTCCCCTCTCTCTCTACGAGGTTATCCAAGAGAAACAGAGAACCTGCGAGCAACGACCATCTAGCAGAAGCACAACAACGACGATGTCCGACAACGACAACCAAGCTGGCATCGCCGGAAACGGCAAGCCAAGCGGTCAGTGTAGGCGAGACCCCAAAACGGGAATGCAACCGGCCATCGCCTGCCGTCACAGAGAAACAGTAAACCAAGCACAAGCGAGACATCAACCCGCTTTCGCCGGAAACGGGATGTAACATCCCAGGTTTCCAGGGTCAGATGTAATTATTAAAATAAATAAATACAAACTTTATATTTTGTATATTGTTAAACGAGTAAGTAATGAGTGAAATAACTATTTTAAATTTAAAGTTTCAGACGAGTTTTAGTGTCGTAAGAGACCGTTTAAATATATATAAATATAATAATATTATATTTAAACGTGCTCCATTTTTAACAAAACTTGGGTCGACTCGTAGAGAAAAATAAGATCGTCTCAATGGCATATTTGAAATTTTATATGACGTTATAATTAAAAAGTTATAAGAGAAAAACGAAGTAAGCAGCTGAATTAATTATAATAATATAATAATATTATTATTATAAAAATTGTTATGCAAAGCAATTGAAGAATGAAAGCAACCAAGCAAGCAGCTAAACCACATCCCACATCAAGCAGCTAAACTACATCCCACATCGCCTTCATAAACAATTCACCTGTCTGCTTGCTTCCTTATAAATACAAGCCCTATGATTAAATTTAGAGTATAAGTTTTCTTGGGAACGCTCTATATAAAGAGAATCTCGAGTAATCGATACCCTATTGGGTATTGTTATTAGTCGTTTTTGGAGCTCGGGTTGGAGCGCGAGTAAGGACTCTACATCAAATTGTCGTAGATAGTTTAAGGTATGTTCTCGTTTAAGTTTATATCAAGTTAATTATTATTTATTTAGATTTACATTATTATTATTAGGAGTAGTTTTAATATTATTAGTATTATTATTTTTAGGTGTTAGGGTTGTTGTTAGGGGTGAGTATTGGGTAGCCTAGCCTTAGTTAGACATGGACTGATCACCCATGCTTAAACAAGGTAGCGTAAACCAATATCCAACCATTTCAATAACTAGTTAGTTGTACCATTACCTAATCTAGAATTACTTAAATTGTATCAGGATTTAGAGATATTATCAGATTGTACTAGGAAAGGTTATCAACTTTTGGGTAACTGCTAAACAGGTGAGTTCCTCTGAACTATTTTCTAAAACGGGATGTGATGTTCTGATAACTGGTAATAATTGTAGAATTGACTATCAATAGCATCTGTGATATGTGGCAACGCTTGATAGGATGCATGAGGGCTGCTTGTATAATTCTGCTTTAGCCAGTGGAGTTTGTATACATAGCCTGGTTATGTGAATTTATACTGTGCTTACTCTGTTCCTGTCTGTTTGCCATGGTTGTATCTGCTTGATGCAATAGTCAATGATAACATGTTTTGAATTTTGAAGAATGCCATATTTATGAACTCACAAGCTTTATGCTGAGTCTCAAATGTTTTCTGTTTTATGGACACACATCCTAGGTGCCAAGAGATTGCAGAAATTGGAGATTACAGGCTAGTTTACGAGGAAATAGAGGTCTAGAGCGCTATTGAAGATTTAGAACTCTAATATAGTTAAATTGATGTAATGGTTTTATCTAAGCATGACAAATATAATGTTTGTTTTGATGTATAATCAAAGTTAGACTTCCGCTGTGAATTTGGATTACTATGTGTTCTGTATATCCGATGCGTAACGCTCCTCAAAGTATGCCCTGGGAGGCGGGCATTACAAGTTGGTATCAGAGCCATAGTTTAAGTGAATTAGACATTATCAGTTAGTGTCTAAACTTAAACTAAGATTGGGAAGTCTACGTAGATTGGCAAACGAGTCAAGTAACGTGATAATATATAAGAAGAGTTAGATATGTGTTAAGCATATAGTGAAAGATAATTAGAATACGTAAATAATGTAAAAGGTTAATAGCAATTAGCTAATGTTATTAAGGATTTACATTCATAAATTATGTTTTGGTTTTCTATCGATTATGTTTACCTAAACATAAGAAGTAGATTAATAGCGTTGATCAAGAATTGTAGAAAACGTACACCTCTATGTATAGTCCTATGTTAATTAGTTTAACTAACCGAAGTGACTAGGCAAGACAAATCAAGATTAGTAATAGTCAAATATTATAAAATAAAATATTCAGGAAAACAAGCGAATATGAATGCTCAATAAGGATAACATTCATATTCAGACGCTAATATTGATACATAATGAAGGGAAGCTAGATTATTGATGTAAGGTAAATTGATGATTACGTTTGGATACACATAATAGTAAATTTATAATGAAAAGAGTATCCTAATAAGATTCTAACATGTTGATTAGTGCCTATGTCTTAGTGGTGAAGCTATAGCTCCATATGACAAGGATTAGTGGTGTACTGTAATATGAACATGTGGGCTAGATGTACATTATCAGATATTGAAATGTTGTATAGTATCCATCAAGAGTGTAAATCGATAAGATAAGATAAAATATAAAGTGATGAATAGTATGTTGAGAAAGGATAATATCCTAAAACGTTGGAACTAGTATCAAGTAACCGAAAGCAAGATAGATTGTCAAAGGTGATCATGGATGTAGAACGAATATAAAGAACTATGAAAAGTACAATTAGATAACAAGAGAAATACAAAAATTTATCTGTAAGATGTCAAGATTATTGCTACCACTCAACCAAAAATTAATCTGGAGAAAGTAGAAAGCAAATTACAGAAAAGTTTCTCATTATCTAGAACTAAGATTGTAAACTAAGAAACTAAAAGAGTAAGTACAAGAGTGTGCTTATGAGTCATTCATGACTTACAACTCTCTAACCTTGATAACAACAAGAGATCGGTACAGGTACATACGTGAAGTCAAATGAAAGTTGTCTTAGACTTATGAGTATATGTAACCAATTAGATCTAATTTGCAGTATAATCATTTCAATCAAAAGATTACATTGGTGCGAATAAAAAGCCTAGTATCAACTATCTTTATGTCACACCCCAACCTTGACGGCGGAAACGTCGAGGTGTGAGGGTTAAGATTGTTCACAGCCACATAACGCTATGTTAAAGTATAAAATGCCATTAATCAATTGTTTTCAATCACCACATACATTAATGTCTCAAAATAAATTAAACAAAAACAAGAATTCAATCGTCTTTATTAAGCCTAGGTCCATGATCTAGGTTTATGCATTCCTTCTATCATCGCTAAGCTTGCACATTACCTGAAACATGTTGAAAATAAAGTCAACTAACTAGTTGGTGAGTTCTCATGGTTTTAAATACAATAAGTATACAAAATGTGGCAATTCTAGTCAATGGTCACAAGATAGCAAGTATATAGAACATGCATAGTTACAATCAAGCCTCGACTGAATAATATAATAAGCATGATTAGCTAAGTGTATTTGGTTCCCTAGTGCACAAGCATACGGCTCCTAGGAGTCGGCAATACATCGACTTTAGCACCAAATAGGCTTGTCAGGCCCAAAGATCTAAGACTTCGCTAGGCTAGCAATAGTTAATGATTGCACACGTATGTCACATCTCATATAATACTTAACATATCCAAACAACCACGACTATGTAAAGAATTGCACGTGTGTAATAAGTATCAAAGCGTGTATGTGTAAGTTTGTATAAGCAACATGTTTCACCCCGAAAGACGTGAAATAATCATAAAGCGGGGCATAAGAACTCACGTGTTTAATAAATGAGACTTGTAGATGTAATAAGAGTAACCACGATAAGATTCCAACACAAACGTCACAACGCACCTAAACGAAATAAAGTAGCGCGTTATAATTTGTTTGATGATTAATTGTAGGTCTAATAGGATTTAATAATTATTCGTATTTATTACATGTTAATAACGTGATCGTTAAATGAACGAATGGATTATACTTGGTATAATCACTTGTTAGCGCGTAAGAGAAATAATAAATAAAACTTGATTAAATTGTACGTTGAACCGATTTTTAAGGATTGTATTAATATTATAATAAGTTATTTAACTATTATAAGGGACTATATACAAAATATATATATTTATAGGTATAAGTAATCAAACAATTTAATTGTTTGAATATACATATAAATATATACTAAACAATCAATATAAATGATTTAGCTATTAAAAGAACTATGTATAAATATATATATATATATATATATATATATTATATATATATAAGTAACTAAACAATTAAATTGTTTAATTATATATATATAAATGTATATACTAAACAATTATAACATTGTATATAATAATCAATATAAATGATTTAACTATTAAAAGAACTATGTATAATATATATATATATATATATATATATAAATAATAACTAAACAATTAAATTGTTTGATTATATATGTATAAACATATATACTAAACAATATAACATTGTATAATCATAATAAGTGATTTAATTACTAAAAGATCAATATAAATATATATATATATAATATATATATAGGTATAAATAACTAAACCATTTAATTACTTAAAAATATATATATACATATACAAGTATATGTTTACTCATTTCTTTTGTATTTTTAAAACTAAAATAATGTATTTATAAATACAAAAGTATTTTATAAAAATTATTTTAGTCCCAAATTAATTAAACAAAGTAAACAAAAAAAATCTGTATTTTATAAAATTAATTTTAGAAATTTCAGAATTTAAAAAGGTTTAATAAATAAAAGAAATGAGAAGAAAAAGGAAAAGAAACCGAAAAGAAACTGGGGGTTGCCCGGGGTCGAACCCGGGACCCCTTCTGAAGGGTGAAGCGCAGGAACCAGTGAACCAGGGCCGTGGCCTTGGTTTCACTTTGGTTTGTTTTGATTTTATGCATTGCCTCCCCGGTTTCCCCCAATTGATGAACCCTAGTTTCGTTCAAACCCAAAATCAACCCTCGATTCGGTGTTAATCACCTAAATCATCATAGGGCTTTTGATCCTTGAACGAAACCGAGTAGGATGCAGGTCTTAATTACCTGATTGATGTGGTATTGAAGGGGTTTCGGGTTCGATTAGGTTCGGGTGTTCTTGAATTTGGGGGTTTGCGTTTGAGAGATTTCTTGTGCAATTGAGGGTTCAGGGAGTTTAGGAACTTCAAAATGATTCCGAAACCTCAATATATAGCTTTGATTACACGGTTTTGGCTCTAACTTGTTCGATTGAAACCGCGTTCGAAGTTACCCAAATTAATCGATTATGAGCTGTTAATTTGCATTCCTGATTGATTGATTGATTGATATAGCCGCGTATAAGATTTAAGATAGTTAATTGATTGAAATTGTAATTTTTGACAGGATTTGATTTCGTATTTTTGTTAAGGGATCACGGGTTTGATTTTGGCAAGTGGAACGAGCGGGAACTCGAATTTGAAGTTGGGTTCGAGTTCGAGACTTTGAGCCGAGGGTGAGGGGCGGTTTGATTGGGTCAAATCGCTTCAAAAATGGCGTTTTGAGGCTTGCCGGAGCTCGCCGGAGCTCGCACCGGCCGGTGACCGGATTTACGGGGTAACAGGGGGGTGGTTTGGGAAATTGCACATTTGGTCCCTGCTCTTTATAAAGTTTATTATTTTCTGTATTACTTTTGTTTAAAGCTTTCAAAATGACAAAACAACCCCCTGTACTTTAATTCTAAGTTTTATTATTATTATTATTATTAACATTATATTATATTATTATTATTATTATATTATTATTATTATTTTGTTATTATTTTTATTTTTATTATTATCATTATTATTATTATTATTATTTTATTATTATTATTATTATTATTTATATCTATTATTATTAAAAAAAAATTTGATAATGATGCTATGAAATGGCATGAATAAAATGAAAAATACAGGATGTTACACTTTAGGCATATATGAATTAAGAAACTCAACTTTTACACCATATCATCATAAGTAGGATGAATAATGGGAGACAAAAGACAATACCTGACATCATTAAAAATCCTATGTAAGCTTGAATGATAACTTGATTCCTATTGACTTGATACCTATGGAAACCCAAAGAATTTGAGGTAGTCAAAGGAACTGTCTAGCAAACTTTTAACTAAGTATAAGTCACGTCTGACAGAAGAATGGTATAACTTAGATTGCCTAAAAAATGGTAGTATATGATGACTGAGCAGGAAACATTATTACTATGACTCAGGTCCATAAACTTTTAAGAAAATGATATATTATTGTTCTAGCATATGCCATGAACACTATGAAGAAACAAAAAGTTTAAAGCATTTTTAAGAACATTATATGATCACTATGAATTATTAGTGATCTACTCGAATTCACCAATGCATCAGGGATATTCATGGATTCATGGAGCATATGATAAAGTTTATAAACACTATTTGGATAAATTCATCATCATTTTTCAAGAACATTCTGATATATTCAAAAGATTGAAGAAACCACGAGGATCATGTTAGAGAAATTCTAGAATTACTAAGAAAGGACAACCTTGCACCAGATTCTAGAAATATAAATTTTAGATACGTAAAGTTTAATTCTTAGGACATATGTTTAATGAGCAAGACAAACAAGTAATACATGTTAAGAATAAGCAATTAAGAAATGAAAAAAAATCCACATGATTTTAATGATTTTGAGTTTTAAAGATTATTATTGCAATTAGTTTAAGTTTTTCTAAGTACTAGTGAAAATGAAGAGAATTGTTAAGTAACTACAACTATGATATACAACACCATCCAGGAAAGAACAAAGTTAATCGCTGGTGCATTTTATAAATAAGAATGAGCCTAATTATTAAATTGAAATATCTATAATGATATTAAAATAAACCTCTTAGACTAAATTGAAATGCACAAGAAAATTCCTTGATGGAAAATCACATTAATAAGCAATGAAGGATTGGTAGACGAAAACTATTAAGAGATAGAAGTGATAGTATTTTAAGACTCCACAATCATATATGAGTATCGAGTCTTAGCATATTGCATGACATGATACTAAATGAAGCCCAAGTAATAACATGTAATATGATTTAAGAATTATTATTGGTATTCCAGAATCAAAGATCAATCACAAGGCGTGCAGGGAAATTTCTTTATCTACTTAAGGATTATGTGAACCATTAGAAATTCTCTAACTAGATACAATAATGTTAAATCTCATAATGGAAATGAAAGATAACAAATAGACTTTGTTAATTTCATGATTAAATTATGAATATAACGCCATCTAGTTGCTGGATGGTAGGCTTACGAAATTAGTACACTCTCTATCTATATGTCAAACTATAAGAAAGAAATGTTAGCCAAACTCTATTAGTCTCACATTAAGATTTGCATATCTTGACTATATCTGATAGACTTTATCGTTTCACTTCAAAACTATAATAAGGTTTTAAAAGAAACTAAGAATTCGAATAAACTGGAGAACCTTATGTTTCACAATAGAAGTAGACTTTCTTTGAGAATAAAAACCTTAAGCAATTAAATATATGAATATATTAGAGTTCGTATAACAAGAGTTTGATATAATTTGATCACTTTTACGCTAAAGAAATTTTAAAAAAAATAAGGATACGTTGGTTAACAAAAAAGCTATTAATTATACAATATAATAATCTTATTTCAAAAGATAATTGCACTAGTATTGGTCGAGTGATAAGGTTAGAAAAGAGTCTGAGAAACATGGAGATTGGCAGAAGAAATAAAAGCCAAATATCCTCAACTCTTCGGGTAACCTTCGAATTTCGATGACGAAATTCTTTTAAGGGGGGAGGAATGTAACATCCCAGGTTTCCTGGGTCAGATGTAATTACTAAAATAAAATAAATACGAACTTTATATTTTGTATATTGTTAAACGAGTAAGTAATGAGTGAAATACTATTTTAAATTTAAAGTTTCAGACGAGTTTTAGTGTCGTAAGAGACCGTTTAAATATATATATATATAATATATAATAATATATTATATTTAAACGTGCTCCATTTTTAACGAAACTTGGGTCGACTCGTAGAGAAAAATAAGATCGTCTCAATGGCATATTTGAAATTTATATGACGTTATCATTAAAAAGTTATAAAAGAAAAACGAAGTAAGCAGCTGAATTAATTATAATAATATAATAATAATTATTATAAAAATTGTTATGCAAAGCAATTGAAGAATGAAAGCCAAGCAAGCAGCTAAACCACATCTCACATCGTCTGCATGAACAATTCACCTGTCTGCTTGCTTCCTTATAAATACAAGCCCTATGATTAAATTTAGAGTATAAGTTTTCTTGGGAACGCTCTATATAAAGAGAAACCCGAGTAATCGATACCCATTGGGTATTGTTATTAGTTTAAGGTATGTTCTCGTTTTAGTTTATGTCAAGTTAATTATTATTTATTTTAGATTTACATCATTATTATTAGGAGTAGTTTTAATATTATTAGTATTATTATTTTTAGGTGTTAGGGTTGTTGTTAGGGGTGAGTATTAGGTAGCCTAGCCTTCGTTAGGCATGGACTGATTACCCATGCTTAAACAAGGTAGCGTAAACCAATATCCAACCATTTCAATAACTAGTTAGTTGTACTATTACCTAATCTGGAATTACTTAAATTGTATCATGATTTAGAGATATTATCAGATTGTACTAGGAAAGGTTATCAACTTTTGGGCAACTGCTAAACAGGTGAGTTCCTCTGAACTATTTTCTAAAACGGGATGTGATATTCTGATAACTAGTAATAATTGTAGAATTGACTATCAATAGCATCTGTGATATGTGGCAACGCTTGATAGGATGCTTGAGGGCTGCTTGTATGATTCTGCTTTAGCAGTGGAGTTTGTATACATAGTTTGGTTATGTGAATTTATACTGTGCTTACTATATTCCTATCTGTTTGCCATGGCTGTATCTGCTTGATGCAATAGTCAATGATAACATATTTGAATTTTGAAGAATGTCATGTTTATGAACTCACAAGCTTTATGTTCTCACAAGCTTTATGTTGAGTCCCAAATGTTTTCTGTTTTATGGACACACATCCTAAGTGCCAAGAGATTGCAGAAATTAGAGATTACAGGCTAGTTTACGAGGAAATAGAGGACTAGAGCACTATTGAAGATTCAGAACTCTAATATAGTTAAATTGATGTAGTGGTTTTATCTAAGCATGACAAATATAATGTTTGTTTTGATGTATAATCAAAGTTAGACTTCCGCTATGAATTTGGATTACTATGTGTTCTGTATATCCGATGCGTAACGCTCCCCAGAGTATGCCCTGGGAGGCGGGCGTTACACGGGACCACAACCGGCCTTCGCCGGAACAGGGACACCCTCTCCGGGGGGGCAAGAGATGAGCAGGAGAAGAAGGGAAAGCCATCGGATGTGGCTTTAAACAACACACACACACACGTGAAACTCACATGCCAAAACACCCAAATCTAGACACCGACATAAGGTTTTAATTAGAATAGAAATTAGATACAACATGATTAAGGAAGTAAAAGTTTTTTGCACTGTTTGCTCATTATCTTGATAAAACTACTTAAAATCAACTATCAAGATGTTATGATTAAGTGACCTAATTTAAGAAGAGTGAGATATTCTACAAAGTGTAATTTTGATACAAAGTTTGAGAAGACACAATGAGGCTAAAAAGTTACAAAAAAATTACATCTCACAAATTAAATCGTATTTCAAAAAAGTACTTTGGAATCTCTGTTCCTGTCGTCGTCTTCTTTCAAAAATAAAAATAAATAAAATAAAATAAACTTTCATTGTGTCTTTTATGACAAAATGACGTCATTGTGTCTTTCATAATGACACAATGACGTTATTGTGTATTCATAATGACACAATAAAACGTTAATTTTTTTATATTTTTTTCTTTTTCGTTTATTCTTTCTTAGTGAGCACGGCTAGGGGAATAAAAGCTCGGAATTACTTTTTGAAATTCGATTTAAATTGTGAGATATAATTTTTTTGTGACTTTTTTTAACTTATCGTGTCTTCTCACATTGTAACAAAATACATTTTGTATTTGAACCTTTTTCGTTAAAGAAATCCCATCCACCTCTCTTGCGATAAAGACCATTATATTTTGTTTCAACGGTACTTGAACTACTTATACAATAAATTTACATATATAAATGAAAAAGCCTTGTTGTTGACGCATATTAACATCATATCTTATTGTTATTAAATTATTATTAGCTTAATTATTAACGATGATATATATTTTTCGACCATTTAATCATTTATGGCATGAAGTGATCACTGTTTTAAAATTAAAGTTAGAAAACAAATAAATAATGTTTTTGATGTATAACTGAATTAAAAAAATCCGAGTTGTGGTTGAAATGGTATAGAAAGAGGACCACGTATATATAATAGAAATGAAATTGATGTCAATTTATGCTTTAACAACAACAATAAAAATAATAACATTAATAATAACAATAATAAAGGTTGAGCTATTGTAAAAAATAGAGAACAAATAAAAAAAATAATGATTATTATTCTTCAGATCTAGATCCAATAGTTAAAATAATTTAATGACATAATGGTAAATAATTAAAACTTAAAATGATAGACTAAAGATATTTTAATCTTAGCCATATTTTGAAGTTTCACAATTTTTTAAACGCCTGTAACTTTTATATACAACATTATGTTAAAAAATACACCATAAAAATAAACGTTTTTTATTTTTAAAAAGCATATAATATTAATACATATTCTTGTGTTATTTCAACTCATTGTGTAATGATCGTCAGATCACTGTGTAATATCATATTATTTTATAATATTCGTTAGATAATTGTATTAGTGTTGATCATTGTGTTTTCTATTTTATTTTTATTAAATAATAATTTTCAAATAATACAATACTGGATATATAACTTTTTCTTTACGTTTTCCTGTTCATTATGTAATACTGATCAGGTTATCGTGTAATCATTGTCAACCAACTCATTGTGTCTAATGCTAATTATCAAGTCTCGTGTTGGTTATTCATGTGTTATCCATTATGTCTAATGTTGATTATTATATTATGCCTTGTGTGTTTTTAAAATGATGATTTTGAATAACATAATGCTTAAAAATGTGAACTTTATATGTTTCTAGTTTATCATGTATTTCTCATCAGGTAATTTGTAATTCTTGTCAATTCAGAAGATTATACAATTAGTTGACGAAAATTACATAATGAGTTAAAAACGTGAAAAAAACTTTGTTTTTTTATATAAACACTATACACGTTTTAAAGATAAAATGTTCTTTTTTATGGTGTAATTCTTTTTAAAATAATATTGTATGTAAAAGTTATAAACCTTTAAAAAAAGATGGAATACAAAAAAGGAAGATATTACCAATTTTACCCTTAACACTTTCTAGTTTTTAAACAAGTTAAACAGTTCTTTAATAGTAGTAATAACAATTATAGTAATGCTAATATAATAGTAATAATAAAAATAGTAATTATCATAATAATAGTAATAATATTAATAAGAATAAGCATAAAAGAAATAATAAGAATAATAAAAGAAGTATCAGTTGCATCAACAACACCAATTTTAAATTTTATTTAGGAATAAAGATCCGCCGCAACATGCGAGGGTTAAAGATTAGTTTTCTTATTAATTAATAAAATATAAATCCTAGTAAAACAGTCCGGTGGTAAAATCCTTTTTTTTGAACGGCAAATGTCGACACTGCTTTGGAGGATAAGTGTTATCTTAATCTGATCCAATTATCTGTTTCCCAGTTTGGACCGCACCCCCAACCCCTTCATGAGAAAACTCATTACTGAGAAAACCCCATGGCTCAACGCTAAACAATTTTTACTCAAAGTAAAACTTGCATCTATAACATCCCTTTTATTTACATGTCATGGATAACTTACCTTAACCAGTTAGATTGAAGATCATTGGTCGGTGGTAAAACTCCTAAGCTGGAGAATTTAAATACCTTAAGTATGGGTAAGAAAATATAAATCACTACGGAAACATTTGTGAAATCAACGACCCAGTTGCATACCTTTCCATAACCGTTGAGACTTGTGGTTTATGGGAAAAGTTTACCTTTCAATAAATTACTTCTACATAAGCCTTTTAGTTCTAAAAAAATATTAATCAAACACACAAAATTATTTTAAATACAATCATTTTACCAAACATCCTTTATGCATTGTATCCCTTTGTTAAAGTCAATTTACTTCTACACAAATTTATATATCTATTTCCGTATAATTTAATCCTAAAAGTGTATAATGTCAGTATATTTACTAATTTAATATGGTTAAAGGATAAGTTATATAAGAATAAAGTTCAAATACTTATAATAAGATATTAGTTTAACCAAAGTAACCATTTTGTTATAAAATGACAAAAGTTTGGGTGGATCAACGCGTCCGATTAGTTGAACGGACGCCATTAGTGTCATAGGTTTGATTACAAGCTAATGGTATTGATAGAAATGAATTTTTAAGTAAATCAAAATAGGCTAATGAATCATAGATCAACTGTTTTAAGAGAAGACACCTTATGACTTTTTAAATTAGATGTCATGAGTTGGAGTCGCACTTGATGCAATATGCTCCAAGGGGAACAAGGGTTTTACCACAGTGAGCATTTGGGTGGTAGGTTTCTACTGGAATGGTGGGCGAGTTAGGTCATCAGTGCTGTCTGTGTTCACGGGCGTGGGTAGCCTTTCGCCAATGGGTTTACCCGGGTTACCAAGCTTAAAAATTATTCTTTACTGTTAACGCGGAGTTGCTTCCCATCCTTGTCGTCGGTTTACGGTGGCCGATCTTTGGAGAGCAAAGTGCTCTTGCGCATGTCAAGTAAATCAAAATCGGTGAAAAGCAATCAAAGGTGGAACTAAGGGCTAGTTAAGATGTCATCGACCCTCCGTCATAAGAAACTAGTAACTTTTATACATAAAAGTTAGGTTTATTTTAACAAAAATAATAGAGAATTTCTTAAAATTAAACATTATTTTTGAATTATTTACTGAATGGCTTGGGATCAAATACAAAGTGAACATTATGTAAAAAGTGTGAGAAGCAATCGGTGAGTGACATGTGGCATATTTTTAAAAATAGAAGGAGGGGTATTTTAGCAAGTCTAATTTATTGAGATGAAGGTGTGGGCTTACATCAATTCTCAATTTATCGATTTAACAAAATTCATCTGTTGAAGATTACTTACATTAATTTCAATCGTTGAAGATTCAACAAAATTATTTGAACCCAAGCCTTCAACAAAATTCTGTTGAAGATTGCTTACATCTAATTTATTTGAACACAAGCCTTCAACAAAATTCTCAATTTATCGATTCAAACGGTTGACGTTTCATCTTACATCAATTTCAATCGTTGAAGATTCAAACGATCGAATTCATCTGTTGAAGATTGCTTTATGTTGTTTCTGTTGAAAATCGTTGAGTTATGTTGATCTATTTGATTTCATCAGTTTGGTACGTATGAAGACGATATATACTATAATTGAAATAGTATGTTAATAATTTTATCGTTTGGATCATCATTGTGTCTATATTGTCTGATTTCTGTGAATTTTGTTATTGATTGACATCATCATTGTGTCATAGGTATCATCATTGTGTCATAGGTATTATCATTATGTCTTTTTGTTCGTCATTGTGTCTTTTGTAATGTCATTGTGTCTGAATAAAACAGTTATTGTGTCTATACTGTTACATTACTCTAGACATTATCAATATGTTGTTGAACATATTTTATAAATATCAGGTGAGTCTCTATATGTTGTGTCTTTTATGTTGTTGTGTTGTTATATGAATTTGTATTGATTGACATCATCATTGTGTCTTAGATATCATCATTGTGTCTTTTTGTTCGTCATTGTGTCTTTTGTATTGTCATTGTGTCTGAATAAAACAATTATTGTTAATCAATTGGTTACGAACAAAGACGAGTTGTGTTTTTATCTTGATTATTTAAATAATTACAAGTCTAAGGCTGATAAAGTTCAAATGGTCGCCCCCCTCCAAGCAGGAGAGATAGGTTTGCAGAGTTACCTGGAGGGAGCAAACGAAATGAAGCAAAATTCAGTGTACTCGTTAAGCAAAAGATAAAAGGTAGGCCGAAAAAAATGAAGTCAGCTCGTGAGTTAGCCATCGAACAAGCAGGAAAAAAGTTGAGAAATTGTGGGTTTTGCAAACAACCTGGTCACATTATACGCAATTGCAGTTTATATCTTCAAAGCATTAAGGATAAACAAGTTTCAAACAGCTCAACAGTTGATTCTATGCCTATTCAAGAATAGGATTCATTGTGTCATAAGATTATTGTGTCATATACTCATTACGTCATTATATTCATTGTGTCATTATATTCATTGTGTCATAAGACTCATTGTGTCATAAGACTCATTGTGTCATGTTTGAAGAGTTTTGTTTACGTTTGATTTTGACGATAAAAACAAGTTACCAAAATACTATTGTGTAATGTAAAGCAACATATAGCAACAAATATTAACATGCCAACACATAGCAAAATATAATAACATGCCAACATACCAAATTACTATTGTTTCAAATTACCATTGTGTCAAACTACCATTGTGTCAAACTACCATTGTGTTAAATTACCATTGTTTCAAACAACCATTGTGTCAAACAACTATTATGTCAACAACTATTGTGTCAAATAACCATTGTGTCAAACAACCATTGTGTCAAACAACCATTGTGTCAAACAACCATTGTGTCAAATTACTTTTTTGCCCCTCCGTCTGTTAGCAGTTTTCCACTTATTTACATTTTTGCCACCGCGTTTTTTTGAACCATTGATCTATTTTAATGAGTTGATCAATGGCCAGAATTACTTCTCACCCTTTTTAGAAAATATAACCTTTGTATCATATCCTCTCCCTTCCTGAATTAATATAGAAGACTCAAAATATCTTACTTTTGCTTGGTATTTTTTGAAAGATTAAACAGAGAGCTATTTACCTCGTATACGAAACTACTCGTACCGTTTAATCCTTGTATATGTATTGTATCTCTTAAAAATATTTAAAAAGTGTATAATACATGATATTTTATGTTTCAATTTGAAGGCTTGATATCATCAACATCGTATTAAATTTGATCAATAACTATTAAAATAACTTTTAGACATAAATATTCTATAGACAACATCATTAGATCATGTATTTTAAAATACCACTTAAATACTATCATTATCATGTCTTAAATACTATCATTATCATGTCTATTAATCATATAATAATAGCGACAAAGGACGTAAAACATTGCCCGGTGTTTGATTTCACTTCTGATTTCCGTAAAGATTAGGATGAGCAAGGCTGTTTCGCGGTTTGATTTGCGCAATCTTATTATACATTTTACATCAAAGATTATTTCACACGACTTAAAAGTTAAACCCATACCCCAAGATCAATAATAACAACGTTATCAATTATCCCAAGACCTGAAGCAATGATATTAAAACATTCATTTTAGATTCTTTATATATTTGTAAGTGTATTTTTTATATTATATTTAAAAAAAATGAATCTATTACTGATTATTTATATATTTAGTAACATACCTTTAACGATATAAATACAAATAAATAATAGATTGTGTAAAGCCAAAACTCAAAAGGGACGATAGGTGGAAAGAATCTAGAATTATGAATTGATAGGTGATACACACATATTATAATAATAATAATAATATTTTTATTATTTATGTGTGTGTGTGTGGGTCTCATGTATGTATATGTAATATTCTCCTCTCTCTATATCTATCCATGATGGAAACTTTAGCTGAAAACCAGAAACACATTTACAAATTCTTTATTGGGATTTGCTGGCCAAATGAATGATGGAATCAAAGCAATATGTATGCCCAAAGACCACATGTTGACAAACAAACCTCTCACTTCATCTCAATTTCATTTCATTACATTTCATTTCATTTCATTTTTAGAGAGAGAAACATAGGGATCTATCATCTTATCTCATATCAGTATATCACTCTCTTGTATATCTTCTTCACAAAAGGTGGACCACCGGATCGGAGATCTCGTTTTTTTATATATTTGTAAGTATTTTGTAACGATTGATCGTTTATGCGGTTGCGTAATTTGGTTGAAGGCGGTAGACGTTTCGATTCTCCGGTTGGTTTGATTCGTATGACGAAATTTGTGCTCGGTGGAGCTTGATTTGATGAGGATTTTGGTGGTGTTGACGGAGATTAGCGGCATGAGGTAATTGAGTATGAATTTTGTGTTATATGAATTAGTGTGGAATTGTTTTTAATTTGTTGTTTACTGCTTTGATTAGTGTGGAATTTGCTGTTGATTTGATTTGATTCAAGTCGATAGACGCTTCGATTCAACGGTTTCTGTAATTCATCTGACGAAAATACATAGTGGAGCTTAATTTGAATTTGCGGCATGAGGTAACTCGGTACGAATTTTTTCATATGAATTAGTGTAGAATCTTCTCTAATTTGTTGTTTATTGCTTTAATTAGTGTGGAATTTGCTGTTGATTTGATTTGATTCAAGTCGATAGACGCCTCGATTTTACGGTTTTTGTAATTCATCTGACGAAATTTATACTTAGTGGAGGTTAATTTGAAGAGGATTCCGGCGTATTCAACGGAGAATTAGCGGCATGAGGTAAATTTTTCTCTAATTCGCTGTTTATCGCTTTTTTTAATTTAATTTGATTTAGCGGAGGTTATTTTGATTTTGATTTATTTTGATTTATACTTGGTGTAAATTTGCTGTTAATTTGATTTAATTTTAAGTCGCTAGATGACGCTCGATTCTATTTCATAACAATTTGTGAATTCATATGACAAAATCTGTACTCAGTGGAGATTAATTTGAGAAGTCCGACTGAAAATTAGCGTTATGAAATAGATTGTTCTCTAATTTGACGTTTATTGCTTTAATTAGTCTAGATTTTGTTGTTAATTTGAGTTGATTCAAGTGGCTAGACTTTTTTAATTTTTCGATTTGTGTAATTCATGTGACAAAATTCATACTCAGTAGAGCTTGATTTGAAGATGATTCTTCTATAATTTGCTGTATATTACTTAAATTAGTCTAGATATTGTTGTTGATTTGATTTAGGTTATTGCTTGCAGGGTAATCTCAATTTGTTCAAATGCTTGTTGTTAGGATTCATATTGTGCGTCTGACGATTATATGGTGTCAAACATTATCTGTTAAAACTTGCTGATTCTGCTAATGTTGGATTGATAATTGGATTTAGGTCAATGATTAAATATCCTTGTTTTCAATTCCATTTATGTGAAAATTGTTTGGTGGATGAAGTGTGAAACTTCAAAAGCTACTTTATCATGATCTGTAATTGAGTGATTGCATCTCATATGATTGTTTGGTGAGATATTTATATGATGATGTTTTGCTTTCATTGGTTTGTTGGAGCATGGTTGTTCTGATGTATAACTTTCCAAACGAGTATAATTTATTTTAAGTTACTAATATGTGCTTCACTTTTTCAAAATCTTGAAAATTATTTAGATTTTAATTCGTTTTTGTTTGCTAAATTGGAAGCATATGGTTCATCAGTGTCGATAATGACAATCTTAGCCTTAAACTGTGTCAACAATTAACATAATCTTTTGTTTGATAATATAATTATGAAACTGTTATGATGAACTTTGAACCTTATATAGTTACCTTTTTGACCGTGGTTGTTCTATTACTTGATTATAGTGCAGGAATGGCAACCAAAGTACAAGCTAAATCATATTTTCATGGTTCCATGATGGATCTAAATAACGGGTTGTACAATGTTATGTGGGACCCATATCATGACGACCGAAAACATGGTTACAACTCGTTTTTGATGAGCCAAACAATGGATGGATACTTGGGATTTCCAAAAGAACAAATGAGGCAAACTATTTTGAAGCAAGAATCAATCTTCAGGCATCAGGTCTTTTCTATTTCGCAGATTATGTCGTTTAAAATACCATGGACAGATGACATTACATGATATTGTTGAAAATAATATTTGTTAAACTTTTTGCGTGACCGTTGTTTTTTTAAACGTTCCAGCTTCAAGAACTTCATTGTCTGTATAAAAGGCAGAGGGACTTGATGAACGAACTCACAATGAAAGATCATTACAATTCTACAATACCAACAAAAGCACCAAATTCAAGGTATTTTTTAAGTCAAGTTTGTTCACGAATTTCCAAAGAGACGGGTACTCAGAGAAGAGTGATTGATTTAGAACTGCCCGCTGATGTGGAAGAGGATAATGTAGATAAACCAGTTAAAAATAATCAAATTTCAAGCACAAAAAGACCCTATAATTTGGCCGATCTTAATAAACCAATCCAGATGGAAGAAGCATCTTTTGCAGCATCCATTATAAACAAAAACAGTGATTATGGTGTTGCTGACAATATACAAAAGCAAGATTCATCTACAAATTCAAAGTTTTGGTACTTACAAGCTGTACCAAAAAAAGCTCATGAACATTTATCAAGGAAAGAAATGATATTTGGGGTTCAACTATGTGAAAGCAGCCATACACCACCGTTCGATTCTACACAATATTCTTCATGGGATCAAAATGCTTCGCCACTTAACCATAACCATTGGACAGAACCTCGAGAAAAGCATGATGTTTCTTATGGGAAGAAGACCCTTGAAAAACAGCTGCCGCATTGGCTTAAGAAAACTAAAGGGGAAGAAACAATACCTTATCAGATGAACTTGGATTCTCTGCAGCAACATTCTCAGCAATTTTTCAAGAAAGTTGAGAAACTTCAAACTAATAATGTCCCTGGAGTTACAAAAATTCTAGGGGTCCCCATTATTAACAGTCAACATTCAGCCACCCATACTCATGATTCAAACTCAGAAAATGATAAAAATAACTGCAAAATGGAATCGAGGCATGAGATTGATTTGAATTTGTTGTTTGATGAAGAAGAGGATCTTTCATCAACACCAAACATCCTAGAAACCGATGTCAGTAGTGCTTCAATGGAGATTGACTTAGAGGCCCCTGCAGCACTTGAAGCAGAAATCGATGACGTTTTCATGAATGCTTATCAGGAACTTGTTAAATCCGCAGCCGAGGCTATCATGTCCATCTCATCATTCAATCCACCGCCAGATGACACTTTGCTACAGTGGTTCGCAGAGGTGATTGCATCTGGTGAAGATGACAGAAAAAGCTCATTACATGTGAATAAAGATGAAGACCATATTCCTGATGGTATGGATTGCTTTGAGTACATGACATTAAAGCTGCAGGAGACTCAGGTAGATTACCACTGCCATAAGGCGGTGATTGTGGCGGAGAAGGAAGAAGATAGCGGTATATCGAGAAAGCCAGTGAGCCGAAGGGGGCAAGGGAAGAGGGGAAGGCAGAGGAAGGATTTTCAAAGGGATGTACTGCCAGGAATTGTTTCTTTATCCAGGCGTGAAGTGACCGAAGATCTTCAGACATTTGAAGAGGCGTTTAGTGGCATTGGTGTCTCTTGGCAGGCGAAGCGGAAAGCTGGAAGGGGCAGGCGGCGGTCAGTGGGTCTCAGCCCCCGAACGCCGCCTCCTCCACAACCACCGGAGGTGGTTGTTGAGCCAAGTGTTTGTAGAGTGGTGGCATTGGAGGAGAAAAGTCTTAGCGGGTGGGGAAAAAGGACGAGACGGTTGCCCAGACAGAGATGCCAAAATGGTGGTAATCATCAGTCTCTTGCTTTGAAGTGCTAGTCAAACTGTCAAAAACCACCACCACCATGGCCGCCGCCAACCATCGTCAGCGTTATGCAACCCATTGCTGTACATAATTATACAGTAGAATTCTTAAACCATGTCTTCTGTATACAAGTGATGAAAGTTGGCTTCAAAAAAGTTATGTTGTTTTGGTAAGATGAACTGCATTATTTAATCATCATCTTTAACTGCTAGCACTTGTTTGGTTGTCTTTAATTACCCTGATGGTTGGTGTTAGCTTCTATTTACTAACAATTAGCAATCCTGCGATGTAACTATCCAATAATTTTTTTACCATATGTTACATGGTTTTAATAATTAATCAAGTTAACATGTTAAACAAGATGGGTTCAACCAACCTGTTAGACTTGAATTACCTAGAGTGAATGAGTGGGGGTTCAAAACTTGATAACAACCAAAACGACTTATAAAATCTTGCTAAAATTGCGAAGCAACTGCATATAGATTCTTAAAAACTACATAATATCATATTTATTTGCAAATAATTAATTTATTAGACGTAAACAAAAACAAACAAACATACTCAGTACATCCCACTAAAAAACAGGATCTGGGAGGGGTAGGTGGTAACGAGTCTTTCCTCTATCTAGAGAGATAGAGATACCGCTTCCAAAGAGACCCCCGACTCGAGAACGATAGCGATATCAAGCAGATTATATATCATGCAACACATAGGTATATATCACATAAAAGTTTAAAACAAGCATAGGCATATTCTTAAGTACATTCATAAGCATAAAGTACATCACATAAGTATAAACATATCCATAAGCGTAACACCCGAAAATAGTGCATATATCAAATAAGCAGCGTATTTCACCTATAAAGGGCAAATGTCGATTACCTACACCTCACGCATGGGGTCACGCATTGGGTCTTCCTTTACTCTTCCTACCCACAGGTTCCACTAGTAGTCGTTAATTTTAATTCTACGCTTTCACACACGCATATCCTCGATCATGTGCTCTGAAAGGTGCAACTCTACCATATCTCGCCTAATTTTCTCGTCCCAAGACAACTTAGGTCTTCCTCCACTCCTCCTATCCTCTAGGGTGATGTTTTCTACTGCTCTAACAGGCGTTGACACCGGTCTCCTTTTCAAGTGCCCAAACCATCTTAATCTTCCTTCTCGTATTTTAGCCGTGATACAGGCCACATCTAACCTCTGTCGAAACACGTCGTTCCTTATCCGATCCAGTCTTTTATGTCCACACATCCACCTCAACGTTCTCATTTTCACGACCTCTAATATACTTTTAAAATATTTAGAATTTATATTTATACTTTTCATTGAATACAATCTATAATATTGCACGTATATCGTATTGGAAACCTAGTTACT
>CM044013.1:15428704-15550203 GCA_024085815.1 Flaveria linearis
TTCTCTGTTTCATTGGTAAATGATATTGCTAAAGAGTTAGGTTACAATTAAAATGATGGCTTCTTTTACAGTTATCTAATTCCTGGAAGTAACTTAAACATTGGGTTGAAGGTTTTAGCAGACTATGAAGATATTTTACAATTTATGTACTATGTATCTAATCATCAATGCCTTACTTTTTATATTGAACATGGAAATAGTAACCTTTTGGCTACTTCAAGTGTCCCAGATGATGCAGTTACTGATATGGGTGGTGCTGAAGAAGATGATGATAAGCTTATAGATAAGGCCAATGAAGTTGATGAGGTGGAAGTGGATATGAAGAACTTCAAGATGCACTTGAATGAATACAATTAAAGTGATGAGGATGGTCTTGATGTAGTTGATGAGGATGAGTAATGATTCATTTGGGACATCTTCATCAGAAGAAGAAGATCCTAATCAAAAGAGAAGGAGAAAGGCAATTAGAAGATTAAGAAAACAATAAGAAGGTTGTAAAGATCCATGTACTTTCTATGTTGGTCAACAATTTGGGAACAATGAAGAAGTCAAATCACTAATTCGAAGACATGTTGTTAAGACAAGGAGGGACATTGCATTTTACAGGAATGACCAAGAAAGACTAAGGGCTGTTTGTAGAGGGATAATACCACAGTTTAATAAGGGCTCAAGTCAAGACCCAAGTCAATCCACTATTGATGATAAGGGTCAAAGTCAGATAAATAAAAAAAGCTATGGTCATATAGGAGTTGTCAGTTCTGATGACAAAGAAGTGGGTCCCAATAAAAAAGATGGTGGGAGAAAAACCCTATAAAAACCTGACAAGTGTCCATGGGTGTTGTATGTTACTAGATTAAAAGAAGAGCCAACATGGATGGTTAAGACTTACAACCCAGAACACAGATGTCTTCAAGTAGATCTGTCAAGGCTTTCAATTCAGATTAGCCATCTCAACAAATTTTGGAACAGATACAGTCTAAAACGGCCATACAAATCAAGTCTATCTAAGAACAGATGTAAAAAAGGTATGAAATGTTTGTTTCTAGGATGAAGGCATTTAGGCCTAAGACACAAGCCTCGGAACAGTTAATGGGTGACTAAACCAAGTAGTACAATCATTTAAGGGATTATTTTCTTGAATTGCAACAGAAAAATCAACGCACCACTGTTAAAATTGAAATTGAGCCCGAGTCAAATCCTGCTTTTAAGGTTAGAGTTTTTAAGAGAATTTATATTTATCTTGGTCCATTAAAACAAGGTTTTAAATCTTATAGAAGGGATATAGTTGGCTTGGATGGTACATTCATGAAGGGTCCATTTCTAAGTCAATTACTTACTACAATGGGTATGGATCCTAATAATGGGATATATCTAGTTGCATATGCCATAGTTGAGGCAGAAAATTCAAATTCATGGGCTTGGTTTCTAAAAATTCTAAAAGAAGATCTAGATTTACATGTGAACTTCAACTTTACATTCATCTCTGATAGACAAAAAGGTATCATACCGGCCATTTCAAAGCTATTTCTATCTGCTGAACACATATACCGTTTAAGACACATTCACCAAAACATGAAGCTTCAATGGAGAGGCAAAGCATACAAAGATATTTTTTGGAACATAGCAACAACAACAGTCCAAGAATTTAAAAACAAAATGGAAGACTTGAAGTCTACGAATGTTATGGCATTTGAATGGTTAAACCAAATTCCAAAGCTGTTCACTGGACTAGAAGCCACTTTTTAGGTTAGTAACATTATTGTTCATGTCTAAATTTACTTAATTAAATGTTGTGTGATTACTTTGTTTGAACCATAGCATGTAAATATGATTGCAGGTAGAGCAAAGACTGATGTGCTACTAAATGATATGTGTGAGGTGTTTAATTCAAGATTGGTTGATGGAAGGGATAAACCTATCATAACTGCCTTGGAGTTTGTGAGAGAATATCTCATGAAAAGGAGAGTAAATGTCATGAAAGTCATAGATAAATCTGATGGGTTGTTAACTCCTAATGTGACAAAGAAGTTTGAGATAATAAAAAAGGCTACTAAGTTGACTGTTAGATGGAATAGGGGAGCAAAATTTCAAGTTACAGGTTATAATAGGGAATAATGTGTTATTGATGTTACTAAGAAAGTATGTTCATGTAGGAGGTGGGAACTACTGAGCATTCCATGTAAACATTGCGGTTACAGCAATCTGGGATATGTCATTGAATGGTTAAGAGGTTGATATTCTTGAAAAATGGGTGGATTCTTGTTTTTATTTGGATACATGAAAGGAGGTGTATTCATACAAAGTTGGACCTATCAATGGTAGAAGCATGTCGCCCAGATCAATTTGTCCTATAATGTTGAAGGAGCCTAAGCATCACAGACCAATTGGGAGGGCAAGAAAGATGAGGAAAAATGATACATTGGAGAAGGAAGATATTGTGGTCAAGCAGGAAAAACTAACTAGAAAGTGGAAGACATTGATATGCAAAAAGTGTGGAAAAAAGGTCATAACAAAAGGAGTTGTACTGGACAAGGGGAACCATCAGTTGCTACTCATTGAAAATTTCTCAGTTGTTTACTTTGTTGAAACTTTACTGATGTTTTTTATATTTGGTGGTCATTATGTATTTTGAAACAATGTTATGCATTTTGGTATGTAACTTTTTGGTTTAAGATACTTGGTTATTATGTAGTTAAAAAGCAATGTTCTGCATTTTGGTATGTTACTTGTTGGTTTAATGCAACTTTGCTTTTGGTTGATGGTTCAATGAGTTAACTACTTGTGCTCTTAGTTACAGGTGGTTTGGTTATTTGGTGCATAGGCAATGTTCTGAAATGGGTATGTTACTTATTTGGTGCTCTTAGATTGGTCATTACATTTTAACACACAAATTGCCAGTGGTTTGGTTATGATAGATTGGTTAATGGGTCAATGGTTATGTCTTTCATTTTCACTGCATTTTGGTTTGGTTATGATATATTGGTTAATGGGTTAATGGTTATGTCTTTCATTTTCGCTACATTTTGGTTATGTTAGATTGGTTATTACATTTTAACACACACTGCATATTTCCATCCACACTGCCTATTCATATCCCTAACATAACACAGTTTGGTTATGTCATTTCATCCCATTTCATTCACAATTTGACATTGTTATTTCTTTCCACTTTCAATCCACATAAGCCATACATAACACAATCAATAAAATCATATCATCCCATTTCATAACACAATCAACAGAATCATATCAATTACATAATTCAAACAACATTGAACATTTCCCGTTTCATTCATAAATTAGAAAAGTTACACACTTGAACTACATCATATAGAATAAAAAAAAACCAAACACTACAAACATCAACCAACTTAACATTAATTTCTTATTCTTCCTTTCAATTTCTTATGTTAGTTTTTTAACTTGGGCTTTAAGGCGGTTCTTTGATTTCAACAACCCTAGAATGATTTCAGTTGAACGGGGACACATGGGAGGATCAATCCAAACAAAAAATTTGCACTTTGATCGCTGCAAATAAACAGGGAAGCAGATGAAGATCTAATGACAGATTCAGAAGTTGCAGATGGTTTAGAAGAAATTAACAGTTATGGGCAAGAGTTGAAGCGTCGTCCAGGGTTGTTGTTAGTCCAAGAGGTTTTTACGATGGCTGCTCTACCACATTTGCACATAACCATGGTTACTTGAAACAATTAGGGCTTTAAAGTTTGAAGACAATGAAGAAGAAATGAAGATGATGAAGAAGAAATGAAGACGATAAAGAAGAAATGAAGACGCTGATGAAGAAAGGGTTTAAATTGGTAAAGTATACGTTTCTATTTGTTTTGACTAAATTACCCTCACGTTTTGGCATGTGATGCGGTAATCCATTAAAAACATACGGCCGTTACGCTTAGTAACCACATGTGTTATAAAATAGTAACCACAATACTCAAAGTTGTTACTGAAAAAAGTTAGTACCCAAACCTGTTACTTTGAGTAAACCACAGGAACTATTTGTGTAATTAACTCAATACAAAGTATTTAAACATAATTAGGTCATTTGTTTATAGTGAAATAAAAAAATAAAGAAATGAGAGTGGTGTTCATATTCGTAAGTGGTTGAGGTGACACTCATGCCCATTACCATCACACCTTTTACATTAGGCCTGTTGATTTTATCCGTACCTAATTAATCCGCCCGATCCGATCTCACCTGCACCAGAAGAAACCCGGCGTGAACAACAGAAAACCGATGGAAGTTGATTCTTATTTTAGTCGGGTTTCGGATAGACTTTATAATCTCAAAAAAACCCAAATAACCCGAACCGATTAACCCTAAATCCTAATAACCCGACCAACACCCATTATAATTAAATAAATTGTTTATATACATTATTTGGATTGTCCAAATTGTTTGTATACAATTATATATCTAAGCATATTTTATAACTATAGAAGTAAACTAAATGAAGTCCACTAATTTTATATTTCAAAAGAAGACCTGTTAACATCTACTAAATTAAATTTATTGTTTAATACCTGAAACCCAACTCTAGGGGTGTAAACGAGCCGAGCCGAGCCGAGCCCGAGCTCGCTAAGGCTCGAGCTCGGCTCGTTTTGGTTTTAGGAAGCTCGAGCTCGAGCTCGGCTCGTTTATAGTTTTATTTATAAAGCTCGAGCTCGACTCGTTAGAAAATTTTCAAGCTCGAGCTCGGCTCGAGCTCGGCTAGTTTATTGTTAAATTATTAAATATATATTTTTTATAATTACTTTTATAATTATTTATAAGCATACTTTTATATATAACACAATATATATTATTTAACTATTTTTGTATCACAATAATATATTTAATAATATAATTTATGTAAATATGTATTTATATATATTTAATATGTAAGTAAAAAATACATATATACAAAAGCTCGTTTAGGCTCGCGAGCCAGCTCGAGCTCGATATCCTAAAGCTCGAGCTCGAGCTCGTTTAGTAAACGAGCAATAATTTGAGCTCGAGCTCGGGCTCGAGCTCGTTTAAGCTCAACTCGATTCGAGCTTTTTTCGAGCCGATCCCGAGTAGCTTGCGAGCTGGCTTGGCTCGTTTACACCCCTACCCAACTCGAACAAACCATTACCCGAACAACCTGAAACTGATTGTTATTCGGGTCATGCTTTTGGTAGACTTTGAACGCTAACAAACCTGAATAACCAAAACCCAATTAACTAACCCGGTCAACACCCTCACTTAACGTACTAGAATATCCAATGTCTTCAGAACCGAATCGGACAGTGAAGTGAACGTCTTACTGGTTAACTGGTTGGACCAGATATAAGAACCGGATAATATTATAACTATTTTATAAATATATATGTAAAAAATACTAAAAAATAAAAAAAAATATATGAGAAAAACCGGTTCGACCGATCCAACCCCCTGTTCATCCGGTTCGGCCCCCAGTTCAACCGGTCTGGCTCCCGGTTCGACCGTTGGTCCAACCACTGATCAATGCCAAAACGATTTTAAGCATCAAGATTAGAGTACTGTTTTTGTTCTTGGTCCAACTGGTCGAACTGGCTGGTAAGATCAGGTTTTGAGGAATATCTATTGATTCCTAATAACTTTTCCCAAAATGATGTCGCAAAGAATATTCCGTCACTAATAGTCAAAACTCCCAAATAATAATAATATAATATCACCCAAACAAACATCCAATGTTCGTTTCTTCTTTATCCTTACTCACCATTCGCCGACGTCCCAATTTGTAGCAGAACATCATAGAAATCAGCAGCAGCAGCAGATTCCTTTCAATCTCTCTTCATCTTCATATTATCATATACAAATCGTAAGATCACACCTACTTTTGCCTTCAATTTCTGTAATAATACCTCTGAATCATGATTACATCGTCTTCTAGGGCTTAATACGATTGATTTCAACCAATTTGGTTGATTAGGTTTTAGGGTTTATGTTTCTATTCTCTGACTCTGTTTATGGTAGTTATTGTAATATCTCAAATGATATTTGTTAAGAGATGATGAATGAGTGAGATGATTCCGATATTCGGAAAGAAGACACTGATTGAGTGATTTTGATATTGGATGGTGAAGTTGGTAGTCTTTTATGCAAAACTGGTATTGATTTGGTTGCATACATATGAACTTCTATGTTGTTTTTGAGATTTGTGTCAGTTTTGAATGTGAGAACTGTTTTACATGACATTTGAGCTCATAGTTATCACTTATGTGTGTGATTTCTGTAACTTGATTATAGTTCCAATAAGACATAGAGCTGTGAAGTATGTTGTGATATGTGTGTTGCCTGTTCTATCTAGTAGTTATTTTTTGCAGCTAAAACTACTTTGATGGTTTATGATTAATCAGCCTAGTATAAGAAGTTTTCTTCATGATACGGCGTAATGTGATGAACTCATCTTACAAGCTTTTTGCACCGTCCTTAATCCCCAAGGACCAGCCATTTTGTCCCACGTTTGATCAAAGGTCACTAGGTTTGTCTTGCCTTTGACTGGGAGTGGCCCCAACTCCCAAGTAGGTGGGCATCTAGAAGTGCTTAGCGCCTTTCCTTAATTGCTGAGGCACTCCTAAAGGATATGCAGTAGTGACCAGGAACTCACATGTTAACTATATTTCTGAGTAGATCAGATCTATGAACATTTGGCCCCTCGCACTAAGTTGAGATATGTGTTTTTGCCAGTGGCATATCTATGTTTGTGATGATGTTGGAAATAAATAATGAAGCGTTATGAGTTAGAATCAATACATATGGACTTCTTTTGTAATTTAATAGAATGTCAGTTTTATAACACAAATATGTGCTTAAGCTACTTGAGTTTTGTATGTATTTCTTGGTTTTAAATATGTGCAAGTCTCGCTATAAGTTTTCTTTTGGGTTTCAGACAGGATTAAAAAGCTGGAATTCATTTTTAAAATTGATTCCTGTTTGCAGTGCGATTAGCATCCATCCATATGTGGAATTTTGCATCTAAATGTCTAGCAGGCACTGGTGGGCTAAGATTCAGAGACCGCTTCAGAAAACTAACACAATGTGTTCAAGAATCATCAGACGATGAAGCTTCTTCCATGATCAGTAAAGAAGATGGATTAGAGTGCCCAATATGCTGTGAATCCTTCAACATAGTTGAAAATGTACCTTATGTGTTATGGTGTGGCCATTCACTCTGCAAAAACTGTGTCTTAGCTCTTCACTGGGCCATTGTCAAGATCCCACCTTTACCAGTTCGATTACCCCTTCTAATATCTTGCCCCTGGTGCAATCTTTTATCACCTCGTCTTGTGTTAAAAGGGAACCTAAAGTTTCCCCGAAAAAATTACTTTCTTCTTTGGATGGTTGAAAGAATGAACAATGATAACATCAAGATGAAGTCTCATGGTGATTCTTGCGGCGATTGTCACACATCAAAATTGACTTCAAGTAATGGTCAAATGGGTCAATCATCTGGTCCTGCTGCAGGTGACAGTCGTCTTAGTGGGATGCATTCTTCAATCCGGAAGGCGGTGTTTTTCTTGGTTGAGTTGACCGCCAAGTTCCCGTTGGTCTTGATCTTTCTGCTGATCGTGTTATATGCGATCCCTGCAAGCGCAGCAATAATGGCTTTGTATGTGCTGCTCACTGTTCTATTTGCTCTCCCTTCATTTCTGGTTTTGTATTTTTCTTATCCTAGTTTGGATTGGTTGGCGAGGGAGATTGTGTCTTAGGGTTTGGTTTGTTCTTGGTGGTTTTGTTTGTGTGATTACAGTTGATACATACAAATAGTTTCATGGATATTGGCTGCTTTCTTATATGTGTGCCTTTGGTGATCTATATATATATCTGATTGTTGAATTAATGAGTTTGTGAAAATGATCGACTTTTAGTTAGGTATATAGTTTTTATAAACATTTTTTATTATGGTTTAATTATATTAAGTAAATCAACGGTGATGAATCATCTCAAATTTAGATGTGATTTTTAGGTTATTCTATAGGGGTGAGGTTATTATACAAAGTGTATTTTTGTTACAAAGTAGGAGAAGTCACAAGATGCTAAAAAAGTCACTTTAAAATTATATTTCACAAACTAAATCGAATTTTAAAAAAATAATTTGAAGTATCTGTTCCTCTCGTCGTCCTATTTCAGAAAAAAAAAATTCCATTGTCTTTTTTATGACACAATAAAAAATGACATCATTGTGTCTTTTATAATGACACAATGACGTCATTGTATCTTTATAAATAACATAATAAAAAATGTTTGACGTCATTGTATCTTTTATAAATAACATAATAAAAAATGTTTATTTTTTATTTTTTTATTTTTTTATTTTTCGTTTATTTTTTTTTCTTAGTGAGGACGTCTAGGGGAACAAAAGCTCGGAATTACTTTTTTGAAATTCGATTTAGATTGTGAGATATAATTTTTTTTGTGACTTTTTCCCGCTTATTGTGTCTCTGACACTTTATAATAAAAATACATTTTATATTAAAAATACATTTTATATTTGAACATGTTTCTGTTATATAAATAAAATAATTACAACATGAAGTTTTTTAACAAAAATATTTTTACTAGAAAAATAATCACTAAAGCTGCACATTGCAATATTTAAACACAACCATTGGCTGGTGATTACATTACAGTGCTATCCCATTAGAGATATAGCATGAAGCTTTTGAATGTTGGTTTGGTTTAATTTGATTAAATGAATTAAAATCAATTTTAGTTCATACACATGGAAGTGAACTGATAAAATAAAACGAATAAAACCACTAAAAATTTGTTTGTTATATAACTTGTTTTTGTTTTCAACAATGGTATGAGTTTTGTTCTTACGATTGATGAAAGAATGATACCAAAATTAACATTTATGAAATTTACCTACTTTGGTACTAAAATGAATTTGATCTCCACTAGAAATGTGCTTTGCAGATGATTTTCATCTTATTAAATTTCACTTAGAGAATATGCCTATAAAACTTGTATCGATTCTTATCAAAGAAAAACATAACTAATTGAGATTTTTCAAATGTGTTACGAATCGATTCAAACCTGTATTCAAACCAAAACTGTATAATTATTCAATGAATACACCAAATTCAACCAAACAAAAGTATACTAGTACTAGGATAATATCATGACATCAAGATAATAAGTTATTAAAAGAAGATCTAAATCACATGTTGGCAAAAGCATCTATAGAAGTATAAAATCAAACAATTATAAATTATAAGTAAAAGTATATAAGAATTATCATTTACTTTTTAGATTACTCATTTCTTATGGTAATCAAATTCTTTTTACCAAATCGTTTTAAAAAACAAGGTCATACAATTTTCATATTAGACTTTGCTGAGAATATATACCTTTTTAACTTTTTTCTCTTAAGATTAGAGCATTCACAATAAAATCTTCTTTTGCATCTTTATATTTTAACTAAATATCACATTTCTTTACAATTATCTCTTAACTTTGTTTAAAATCCAACATCATATTCTCTATCTTTATCTTTTATCTCACTCACAAATAATTATTTTTTTTATTATTTCTCTCTTTTATACACTCACAAAAAATATAGAGATTAATGAATAACAAAACTCTATATTTAAAGAATCACTATTTACAGAACTCTAAAGTTTAGAGATAAAGAAGGAGATGAAAATGTAAAATACAATAGAGACTATAGAGATGGAGTCTCTACTTAAAAGCTGTTACTATCATTATCATAATCAATGTTTTTAGAACCGGATCGGACGTTAAACCGTACGTCTTACTAGTACGGTGGTCGGACCGGATTTAAGAACCGGATGACACTATAATTCTATATATAGGATATTATATATATAGTTATTTATATAATTCAATGTAAGTAATTTATGTGTATATTTTATAGCTATATATAAAACTTAACAACAATCTTATATTCAACATACTAATTTATTGTTCAACCCCTCATTTTACTCATTAAAATCCAAAAAACTAAAAAAAAGCAAAATCCGGTGCGACCACCGATTCGGGACGAACCGACCGGTCAAATCCCTCCAAAACGTACTGATGTGAACCGGTTCAACCATCCCTCTGATTCCCGGTTGGACCGACCAGTCCGATCCGGTCTCCAAAACATTAATCACATCATCTTAATAGTTTTTTTACAAATAAAATAATGTAGCAAAAAAATAATAGATTAATAATATAAAATCCAATTTTAGCATATTCACGAAAATACGAAAAGCAAATAATTATTGTGGGTCGTGTTAGCACACTATAGAGTCTAGACCCACCTCGCGTTCTCTTGAACCATCTTCCTCCTTCACCCCCTTCTTATAACAATAATAATAAGTTGTTCCATAAGAATCTCCTAGAACAACCCTATCTTTACCTTATTCTTACTCCATCACCTTATACTTTAATTCTCCCTCAAGAAATCTGGTTTATAGTTCACTGGATTCACTCACACCTTCCACTATTCATGGCGACTTCTCCGGCGACTTTCTCCGGCGTCCGCATCCACCGTCCCTCCGCCGTCTGCACCGACACGACGTCTTCATTTGCTCATCCGTCGGTCTCCGTCAACTCGTTTGCTAAACCTGGAAGAAGTACTCTACGGTTGGTGAAATTGAAGAGGAGTAGTGATGTTGTGTTGAGTACTCGTGTTGTTTCTGGTGGTAGGAGCTCGAGATCGTTTGTTGTGCGTTGTGATGCGTCCTCCAATGGAAGGGTAAACTCGTGTTATTTGCTTGTGGTTTTTGGAGTTTGCTGTTGTTACTGTTCGCGAGCGGTTTGATTGATGATAATCCTAACTTGTTGATTTCAGGTGAAT
Source organism: Flaveria linearis (assembly GCA_024085815.1). Lineage (NCBI taxonomy): Eukaryota > Viridiplantae > Streptophyta > Magnoliopsida > Asterales > Asteraceae > Flaveria > Flaveria linearis. The sequence continues at coordinate 15,439,534 of CM044013.1, forward strand.
TGGATTTTGATAAGCCAAACTATGACCTGTTGGTTGATAATAATTTATGCTAGCAGTTTGGTTAATGATAATGTTAAGGACAATTCTAGTAGCATAGTTATTGTTCATTGATTTACGTTTTGATTTTCACTCGATTTTGCTCACGAAGATGATTGTTATCGAAATAGGAAAGTACAGTGAAATGAGTGGAAATCAAGTGTAATCAATTGTGATTATGATACTAGGATTGCCATTGACAATGAAAATGAAAATTTGGATTATGCTACTAGGATTGTCCTTGACATTGAAAATGTAAGTTTGGATTATCTTTGATCAAACTGCTAGTATGAACTATTGTCGACCAATAAGTCATGGTTTGGATTATGAAAATTTAATTTGCCTTGATTTTGTTATGTACATCGCTATCTATGGTTGAATGAATGAGAGAGGCTTAACGTATCGGGATTCTGAATTTGAATTCCTTAGGGTACAATGTGTTAAGTTTTGTTTTGCAATGGTGTTCTTATGGAAAATTGCAATTTCAGATTACTCAGCAAGAGTTTACAGAGATGGCATGGCAAGCAATTGTGTCTTCTCCTGAAGTTGCAAAGGAGAACAAGCATCAGATTGTGGAGACTGAGCATTTAATGAAGGCCCTGCTGGAACAGAAAAACGGGCTGGCTCGACGAATATTCTCCAAGGCTGGTGTGGATAATACGCGCCTTCTTGAGGCGACTGATAAGTTCATTCAGCGTCAACCGAAGGTGATATGTTGTTCTAGATATGATGGATAAATGCTTCTCTGTTATGTGATTCTTAAGATATTGGATTTTCTCACCTTTGCCCCTCTGTATGGCAGGTTATTAGCGAATCAGCGGGCTCGATGTTAGGGCGTGATTTGGAAAGCCTGATGCAGAGAGCTAGAGATTACAAGAAGGAGTATGGTGACTCATTTGTGTCTGTTGAACATCTGGTGCTTGGTTTTGTGCAAGATAACCGATTTGGGAAGCAATTGTTCAAAGATTTCCAAATTTCACTAAAAACCTTAAAGAGTGCAATAGAATCCATTAGAGGACGGCAGACAGTAATAGACCAGGGTAAATGCAGTATAGTCATGTATTCTACTTGTTAGGAGGAAGATATGATGAATTAACCCAATTGATCCTAATATACCTTTTCTTTTTCCTGTTCTTTTTAAACTACAGATCCTGAAGGGAAGTATGAATCATTAGAGAAGTATGGTAAAGATTTGACTGCCATGGCCAGGGAAGGGAAGCTTGACCCTGTCATAGGAAGAGACGATGAAATACGCAGATGCATCCAGATTCTCTCAAGAAGAACCAAGAATAATCCTGTGCTCATTGGTGAACCAGGTGTTGGAAAGACTGCAATTTCCGAAGGGTAAGTGATTAAGATATTGTTTCTGGATCCTTAATGTAATGCAAAATGGGATTTTGTATTGTTTGTCTTGAAAAATCACAAAAGTCAACTAATTTGATGTCTTGTAAATTAAAACTTCCAATTAGAATTTGTAACCCTAGATTTTATCTTTATGTTGCATATATTTTGATATATTCTAAGGCATACGAACCCTTAATTTACTCTACTGCATTTGGCAGGCTTGCTCAGAGAATAGTGCAAGGTGATGTGCCTCAAGCATTAATGAATCGAAAGGTGCATAATACTATACTCAAGCATTAATAGTCTCATTATTATGGCTTGCATATGCTGACCTGTTATTTGCATCTCAGTTGATATCTCTTGACATGGGTGCGCTTATTGCTGGGGCAAAATATCGTGGAGAATTTGAAGATCGTCTCAAGGCAGTCTTGAAGGAGGTTACAGAATCAGATGGCCAGATTATTCTTTTCATTGATGAGATCCATACTGTTGTTGGAGCTGGTATATTGAATTCCAGATGGTCTTTTGTTTAATGAAATATTGCAAGTAGGATTTAAAGTCCATTTGTGTTTGTAGGGGCCACCAACGGTGCCATGGATGCTGGCAATCTGTTGAAGCCTATGCTTGGTCGTGGAGAGCTGAGGTGCATTGGTGCAACAACATTGGATGAGTATCGTAAATATATTGAAAAGGATCCTGCTCTGGAACGCCGTTTTCAACAAGTTTATGTTGACCAACCAACTGTTGAAGATACAGTTTCTATACTTCGTGGACTGCGTGAAAGATATGAACTGCATCATGGAGTTCGCATTTCAGATAGTGCACTAGTGGAAGCTGCAATCCTCTCAGATCGTTACATCAGTGGGCGCTTTTTACCAGATAAAGGTATTAAATATCCAAAAATCAGCTGATTAACTCTTATTTGCATAATCGAAGTTAATAGTGGGTATGTGTGTATGTTGTAAATTGCAGCCATTGATCTGGTGGATGAAGCGGCTGCTAAACTGAAAATGGAGATTACTTCAAAACCTACCGCACTTGATGAGATCAATCGTGCAGTCTTAAAACTGGAGATGGAGAGGCTATCACTTACGAGTGATACTGATAAAGCTTCAAAGGATAGGTTGAATCGGCTCGAGGCTGAGCTGGCTCTCTTGAAGGAAAGGCAAGCCGAGTTAAATGAACAATGGGAGCATGAAAAGAATGTCATGACAAATATACAATCTATTAAAGAAGAAGTGAGTCAACAAATGATCTATTTTACTTTCTGACTATCTGTTCATAATAAATTGATAACATTACTAATCTGTCAATATATTCAGATCGATCGGGTTAATCTGGAGATACAACAAGCAGAGCGTGAGTATGATCTGAATCGTGCAGCTGAGCTGAAATACGGGAGTCTGAACTCCTTGTTACGCCAACTTGAAACTGCTGAAAAGGAATTAGTTGAGTATATGAGTTCAGGGAAGTCTATGCTTCGTGAAGAGGTTACTGGTGATGACATTGCTGAGATCGTGAGCAAATGGACTGGAATTCCGCTTTCAAAGCTGAAACAGTCCGAGAGGGAGAAACTGTTATATTTGGAGGATGAGTTACACAAACGGGTCGTGGGTCAGGAACCTGCAGTGAGATCTGTAGCTGAAGCTATCCAACGTTCCCGAGCCGGCCTATCTGATCCTCACCGTCCAATAGCGAGTTTCATGTTTATGGGACCTACTGGAGTCGGAAAAACTGAGCTGGCAAAAGCACTTGCCTCTTACTTGTTCAACACGGAGGAGGCTCTTGTAAGGATAGACATGAGTGAATACATGGAAAAACATGCTGTTTCTAGATTGATAGGGGCTCCACCCGGATATGTTGGATACGAGGAAGGAGGGCAGTTGACCGAGACAGTACGCAGGAGGCCATATGCTGTTATCTTGTTTGATGAAATTGAGAAGGCTCATGCTGATGTGTTTAATGTGTTCCTCCAGATTCTAGATGATGGCAGGGTGACCGACTCACAAGGTCGTACCGTCAGCTTTACCAACACTGTCATCATCATGACCTCAAACGTGGGTTCACAGTACATACTAGACACCGATGATGACTCTATGCCAAAAGAACAAGCTTACGAGACCATAAAACGAAGAGTCATGGATGCAGCCAGATCAATCTTCAGACCCGAGTTCATGAACCGGGTTGACGAGTATATAGTATTCCAGCCACTTGACCGCTCACAGATCAACAGAATTGTCCGATTACAGGTAACTTGCACAACACTTGGCCCTTAAACTGTTCCATTTTTAGAAATTGTTATTGATGCATATATTGTTTTTGTGATCTATCAGTTGGAAAGAGTACAAAAGAGAATTGCAGACCGGAAGCTAAAGATCAAGGTAAGTGAAGCTGCAGTTGAGCTTCTCGGAAGTCTTGGGTATGATCCAAACTATGGTGCTAGACCTGTGAAACGGGTGATCCAACAGTACGTTGAAAACGAGCTTGCAAAGGGCATTTTGAGAGGAGACTTTAAAGACGAGGACACCATATCGGTTGACACAGAAGTCACGGCTTTCTCCAACGGTCAACTCCCTCAACAAAAGCTAGTCTTCAAGCGAGTTGACTCGCAACCCGGTGACGCACCCGAGGGTCAAGAAGCCCTATCACAAACTTTCTAAGTTACGAACTCACATGTAGATGATGCATAAAATTATAATGTTTACCATTAGCAAATAGCAGTACAACATATACATGTAGTATGCACAATAATTGCTTATGCTATAACAACTACTCTTTTTGCCACACTTGAAATTCTTACAACTTAGAACCTTATGCTGTCATAATCTTTATAATACTAGCTTCTTGGTAAGAATTGCAACATCATTGCTCGTGTTTTGTGATCAGATGAAAGCCCGAGTTCGCGCATTTCCTGGTACAACTTGGTTGCCGACTCGGTCTTCTCTCTTAGACAAAAACCTTGAACCGCAGCATTGTAAAGATGCGCGTTCGGTGGAACCAGCTGCACATCAGTTCAAACCATAATAAGCAGACTGAATACAAAACTGAAGTGATTTGAACTAATGGTACATAGAGGGTTCAACATACTTTCAAAATCTCATGCACTTCATCATAAAGAGAACCCCAGATGCAAGATCTAATCAGTGACAAGAGAGTCAAAGTATCTGGAGTTTTCTTTCGATGAACCATGTGTTGGTATACTTGCAACGCGACCTTCGGCTCGTTTCCAACTTCACAAGCCCCGATCGCCCGACAATACGATGTAACTGGAACCGGTAACCCCAAATCTTCCATCTCCCACAAAATCTGCAAAGCTCTTCTCCAGGCGCCAAGCCGCTTGCAGGCTGTTAGTGCAGTATTATACAAATGCAACCCGAGTGCAGATGTGGTCTCTTGTTGGACCTTTTCAAAAAGCCGAAGCGCATCACTGTATCGCTCGGCTCTGCACAAGGCAACAAGCAGTGCATTCCATGTGTATGATGTAGGCACATGCCCTAAAGATTTCATGCAGTCGTAGACCTTAAACGCGAGGCTCACCTGACCGTTGTTCCCAAGTGAGTGAATCAATGCATTGAATGTAATGATGTTTGGATTCTCTTTTCGCTTCATCATACCACGAAAAACACTCAATGCCAAATCCCATCTTCCGTCTTTCGCGAACGCGATTATAACAGCTTCCATGGTGCGCGCGTCTGGTTCAAACCCATTTTGCACCATTTCAAGATACGCTTCGATAGCCAATCCATACTGACCGCACGCGAGAAATACAGTAACCAACAAACGATACGTTACTGTATTCCCAACACAGTTGTTATCCTTCATCTTTCTCCAAACGAATTCAGTTTTCATCCAATCTTTGTTATCCCTGCATAATGTCAGCATCATGTTGAACAAAACATGATCAACTTTCTTCATGTGAGCTTCATCAGCAACAAGCTCCTCAAACATCTCAAATGCTGCTTCAAAGCCTCTAGCTTTCGCAACCCCTTGTAAGATCAAGTTGTAACTATGCGCGCTTGTTTGATCATGTGATTTCATCGATGTAAAGACGCTTAAAGCATCATCAACCTCTTCATTCCTCAACAAACAAGATAATAAAGCATTAAAGGCATGTGCCTCAGGTCTCAGCCCCATGAACTCCATCGAAGCGAAGAGCTCCATCGCGCTTCGAACCTTATCCGCTCTACTAAGCTTCAAAAGGCGCCATGATAGCTTTTTTCCATCTCTTTCCTCCAAAAACTGCAGCCTGTTCTCATTAACAACTATAGGCTCATTAACATCATCAGCAACTTCTTCCTCTTGATCATCCCACATGGGCTTTTGGTTAACAATCGACCCGTATGCAATTGAACCCTTGATTGTAGATTTCTGAAGTGTAGAAGCTCTTGCATTACTGCATGAAGTTACTGATTTTGGTGTTGCCCACCAAGTGTTCGACGTAATGTCTGAACTAAAAATTTCAGAAAATCTTGAATTATGTAACACAATCGAAGTAATGAACGATCCAGCCATAAAATCAACACCGAACCCCAAGCTTTGTAGCTGTAGATTTAACTAATTTACTCGAAAAGATTGACAACCCAAACAAGAAGATAAACAGTATTTAGATAGATGGATATTCATATAATACAAACAAACGAAATTGCGCTTATATGTAATCTGAACGTTATTTGGGAACAATTTGTCGGAAAGAAAATAAAACAATTTGCTTGCCTATACCCATAAAAATCTTCCCTTTCTAATAACCATTACGCAATGTACCATTTTTTATGCACTATGTACTAGCCAGAACAAGCTAAGGCGCCAAATTCCCATAACCCTTTTCCAAAACAAGTAGTTCCACACCGGCTAATCGGCTTGTGGTATCCTTGCCCCAGAATGTCACATGAGCCTACCGACTTACAATTCTAAGCCAAGCCAAGGGTTGTGGCTTGAACTTTTATCTCTCCCCCACAATCACGTTACACTAAAACTCCTAACGACATTCTCCGATCATCGTCGTGGGCTGCTCAGCCAATGTGTTTATCTGAGTTGAGGTTCAAACTATGGTGTCATTTGGAGAATCTCGGCACCCCTAACATAACGACACATTGGAGTGGTTCTATACCCTTTTCGACTCCCAGCTTTTCCGTGTATAATTGGAGTTCTCTCGTGGTTAAATCTTGCAATGTGTAGGTTTTGGCTTATTTGAAACGGATATTAACAAACACATCTACTACTATGTGACACCCCACCCGTGACTCGGGCGGGCGTCAACAACTGTACAACTTACAGCGGAGAAGATGTCCAGTTCTTTTGCAATTAGGACATGGTTGTGTGCGGCACGGTCCTGAATGATTTTTCTTGCAAAATCTACATTGAGGAATTTCTCTAGTTTTCTTGAAGTTATTATTCCTGGTGTCACCCTTTCCATCATCCCATTTTCTTTTTGGAGCAGGAGATTCAGCTTGTCGCCGCAACATCTCGGCAGCCATGATAGCGCCAGCTTCAACCGTCTCTGAGTAAGTTTTGGGGGATTTGGATTTGATGAACACCCTCATTTCAGATGGCAAACCCCAAATAAACCTATTGATCAGTTGTTCCTCAGTTGTGGCTAGATGAGGAACCAATCGAGAGATTTCATTAAAACGAGTAACATACTCTCGGTATGTCTTGTTTCCTAGTTTCAACTGGAAGAATTCCACCTCCAGTTGTTCAGTTTCACTAGAAGAATGGAATTTAGTAAGAAACTTATGAACAAATTCCTCCTAGTTCATTTTCTTGACCTTTTCTTTACCCTCAGTTCGGACTACAATGTTCCACCAGTGAAGGGCTTCACCTTCAAACATATGTACAGCGAAACGTACTTTGTTATGATTATTACAGTCACAAACATCCAATACTGACTCAATTCGGTTTAGCCAGACTTGGGCTTCTACAGCTCATTTTCTCCCGTCAAATGATGGAGGTTTACAAGACATGAAATGTTTATAAGTGCACTCCTTTGATTTGACTTCTTCCATTCTTTCCCTTTCTTGTACAGGCGTGGAAGCATATGATCTTTCTTCCAATCGTTCTTCTAATTTATCAGCATTAATAGTTTGAACATTGGTTAATATTTTTGCAACTTCCATTGCTATGTTATGGATAGCTTCATCATTTAGAATTGGATTCATACTATATCGAGATCTAGCACTTTGGGAGGAAGTTCGAGTCCTATGAGAACCTTCCCCTCTTCTGCTGTTAACTTGTTCGTGTCTAAATTCTTGTTCATTTCTATGTTCAGACATTGTATCTTCCTATGGTAATATAATTATACATGGGTTACTATTCTGCTAAACAAATATATAACATTATAATTATATAACACAGAATCATTTATATCACATATATTCTAGAAATAGATAAACATAAAATAACAAATTTCATCTTATGTTATCTAAGGAACATATAAGTTGTTTTTCTAAAACCTTGTTATTTCGTATAACCTGTATCTAGCATTAATCCTATAGAATTCTATTGGTTAAAGCTTAGGCATTTTTATAATACCTAATTCGCTAAAACCTCAGGCTCTGATACCAACTGTGACACCTCACCCGTGACTCGGGCGGGCATCAACAACTGATACAACTTACAGCGGAAGCTAACATATGTTTTATTACAAACTATAATATCACAACTTGTTACACTGCTATTTTACAACAGTATTTAAAAACAAATAAAATAAAAACTTCTTGGTCTTCTAGATTCTTTATCTTTAAGCACATTTTAAGCATTTCCTTAAGGGTTACCTGTGATACATATACTCAAAAAGACGTCAGCTAATGCTGGTGAGCTCATGCTATACAATTTATAAAATTACTTTGACATGCATACAATATGGGTTGTGATATTTGGGTCCATAGGCACAGTGCCTTCCTTGGTTTTACCACAACCACCGGCGGCGGGTTTGTCAGACCCTCCCGGCCGTCAAATAGGTATGGGCATGTGCCTGATGCATACGAGGAACGCTATCCTCTTTTCAGCCAGTTTGACACACCCCATTAAATATATCAGGATCCTGTATACCCCTACCGACCCATGCATATATGTAAGCATTATAATTATTACCAGTACAGACAGAACAAGTATATTATTAAAGTTTTGAAAACAGTCATGATAACTCACCTTGATCTTTAAGTATTATTGAGACAGATAGACAGTTTCAAAGTTGTGTTCCTGATTAGGATTGAAACAAGTCTTAGCAACTAACAAAGTTCTTCCTAGTAATAATCATGATTAGTTTTGGATAACATTTTCCTTGTTTAAGCATGGTTGATCAGTCCATGCCTAATCAAGGTTAGGCTACCCGACACCCACCATGATTATAGTTTTAAAATCTTACTAACAATAATATACTAAACCTCAAAATTTATATAGCTTTACTTAAACTTAAAAGATTAAAAACTTAATTACGTACCTGAATAAGAGCATAAGAGGAGAAAATATATGATCACCAAAATCGTACAAGACATACATATTTATAGAACATAGAATCGATATACTATAAACATGATACAACACGTATCAATGTTTACGAACGATACATGCATTCCACGTAGCAAACACGTAGCAATTTACATATCACAAATTGAATATAATATTATTTTATTATTTTATTATTTTAATTAATTTAGCTGCTTAACTCGTTTTTCTCTTATAACTTTTTAAATATCACGTCTTATAAAACTTTAAATATGGCGTGGAGACGAGCTTATTTTTCTCTACGAGTCGACCTAAGTTTCGTTTAAAACGGAGCATGTTTAAATATAATATATTATTATATTTAAATATATCTAAACGGTCTCTTACGACACTAAAATTAGTCTAACAACTTAAATTTTAAATAGTCATTTTGTTCGTTACTTACTCGTTCAACAATATATGAAAGAAAAACTTCAAAATTCGCATATTTATAACTATTAAGTTAGGGGTATTACATACTACTTTTAAACTATATCAAAATTTAAACAATCATACAATTGAATTATGGTATTCTTCAAAAAGTATTTGACTCTTACCAATAGTTACCAACTCAAGTGGTAGGTTTTGGTGTATTTATTCTAGAAAATCTAGGAATTGCTACATCTTAAAATACAGGTTGTGATGTATTTATTATAGATAGTCTATGAATTGCTTAAAAAAATAAAGATATGATTTTATTAGTTTCTTTTATTGTTATAAATAGATTATTAATAATAAAAAATACCTTATAGTGAGTTTTTGTTATTCTGTAGCAACAACAGAGGAAGGGAAGGATGCATCAATAGCTTTTGGTTACTGAATGGGTCAATTTCTGGTCATTTTGTTTATCTTTCTCATTCTGTTTGTTAAAGCATTCATGGCTCTGGTATTTCCAAATTACTTTGATCCTATGTGAAGCGTTATGTTCGTCTCGATTAGATTCATCTTTCCTCTTAATTCAAGATCCCTTTGCCAAACGCTTATTCTGGAGATATTTTTCTCAATTAAATTACATGGAGAAGTATGCCAGATAAAGTGTTATATTTTTTCTGCTAATAGATGTGTTACCATGAAAACATAGATCATGTTCATGGGTAATGATGATACGATCGAAAAGAAGAACTAAGAGAAAAGAGTCAATTGATCAACCAAGCTACTGTATTCTTCTCATTCTCACTATTAATATGCAAACAACTAATCGGGAGGTCGTTAGATGATGACCGTTACAATCAACAACTACCTAAACAGTTTGTAACTAACCCCCTCAATTATGCATTTATTACAAATTCTACCCTCAACTACTTATTATGCGTAACAATACTTTCCCTCCCAAAAACATTCTTGACCTCAAGAATGAAAGTCAGGAAATCGCAATTGAAATTCCTCCAAATCCTCCCAAGTAGCTTCTGTAGCTGGTAATTGAACCCAATGAACAAGTATTTGAGTAGAAGTCCGATTACGTTTCTTAACCAATCGCCGATCCAATATAGCTCGCGGGGTCAAACAAAAACGGGGTTCCTCTGGGAGTGGAATAACATGAGAATGGTCCCCATGAGCGGCCTTCAGAAGCGAGACGTGGAATGTAGGATGGATTTGCGAAGAAGAAGGTAAATCCAACCGATATGCCACAGAACCCACTCGTTCAACAATCAAGAATGGACCAAAGTACCGGGGACCCAATTTAGCATGTCGATGACTCTTTAAAGACGTCTGCACATATGAATGTAATTTGACATACACCCAATCTCCAACTTGAAACGTGCGATCAGTGCGATGAGAATCAGCCATCTGCTTCATACGATTCCGAGCCTTTGCTAAAGCAGTTTTTAAATTGTGGAGCTTTAATTCCCGTGCTTGAAATAAATCTTCATAGAAGCCACTTGCGAATCATTAGGAATATAAGGGATGTGCAGAGGTGGTGGAATACCATAAAGAGCCTCGAAAGGAGACATCCCAATAGCAGAATAGTAGGTAGTATTATACCACCATTTCGCTAATGTTAACCATTTATACCACATCAATGGAGTATCCATAACCATAGCTCGCAAATAGGATTCCAAACATCGATTAAGAACCTCAGTTTGCCCGTCAGATTGCGGATGATAAGCGGTGGAATATGCTAATGAAATGCCTTGCAATTTCATAAAATCGCGCCAAAATTGACTGAGAAATAAAGAATCTCGATCTGATACAATGGTAGATGGGCAACCATGCAATTTGAACACATTGTCGAAGAGTACTTGAGCAACAATTTTGGCCGAATATGGATGAGTAAGGCCAATAAAATGACCATACTTAGTAAAACGATCAACAACCACTAAGATAGAATCCTTACCATAAGATTTTGGTAAACCATTCACAAAATCCATTGAAATGTCTGAAAAATGGATTTTGGAACAGGTAATGGTTGTAATAGACCAGGTGTGGCTACCCTTTCATATTGTTACGCATAATAAGTAGTTGAGGGTAGAATTTGTAATAAATGCATAATTGAGGGGGTTAGTTACAAACTGTTTAGTTAGTTGTTGATTGTAACGGTCATCATAGATTGATACTTTTGTTAATGCCAAATCGAATTCTTGGCATAATTCTTGTAAAGATCCGGTTTGTCGAATGGCCGCTAAAGCTCCCATTGCATCTGCACCAATTACAACTGCAAATCGTGCAGAGATGAAGCTTTTGTAATCCTTCCACGACATTCCTTCAATAGATCCTCCTCTTGATAGAACAAACGATTGATGCCACAATAATGCAATATCTTCCAAATGAACAATTGCATAACGAACCTTGGCATTTTCCGGAGTAAAATCGATCGAAAAGAAGTGTTCTACCTTACAAAGCCAACCTTCAACATTAACACCATTAAACTTCGGAAACTCCATCTTCGTTAATCGATTTCTACTGTTGTGATAAGCAGTAGTATCGATTTCATCTTCAACCGCTGGATCATTATAAGTTGATTGTTTCTTACCGAGACTCTGTAAATTCTTGAGAATTTCCGCCATTTGCTTCGAATTCTCCATCATTTGAGATTTCATTGCTTGCATATCCGCCGAATTCTTTGTCGTTGCTGCTTTAATCGCTTCCAATTCCGTCAAATTGAGACCCGCAGCAGCTTCCAATCGGAGTAACGCTGCTTCATGATCCTGAACCTTCTGTTCCATTGATTGATTGCGCGTTGTTGCCATCGATTAATCGAGAGTGTCCGAGAATCGAACAGCTCTGATACCACTTGATACGATCGAAAAGAAGAACTAAGAGAAAAGAGTCAATTGATCAACCAAGCTACTGTATTCTTCTCATTCTCACTATTAATATGCAAACAACTAATCGGGAGGTCGTTAGATGATGACCGTTACAATCAACAACTAACTAAACAGTTTGTAACTAACCCCCTCAATTATGCATTTATTACAAATTCTACCCTCAACTACTTATTATGCGTAACAAATGATTACCCGCCCTGAGCTGCAACATCCAAATCCATTCTTGCCTTATGAGTTATAATACATTATCGATTTTAGAATTTGAATATCTATTTAGATGACGAGGTTGCAAGCATTTAAACATAACAGATATATAAGGTTTTTGGTTATTCAACAAATAAAACATACCTAGTAATAATGTAATATCCAGTGGTAGAGTAGGGTCTAACAGGATGAGATAAGGACAAACCTTACTTCTATCAACGAGGTATATAGTGCTACCAAATATATAATACCCAAAATAATAAAACGATCAAACATCAGGGACCAGAAGTGAAAATATTTTAAAAATACCCACTTTCTTCTCCACTTCATCCACATTGTCGACCAACCCCACCCCCATTGTTTTACTCCATGTTTTCTGCAACTTTACCAGCAAATTCACGCACTAAAACTTACAATAATGAAATTAATCGGAAGTGGACAAATATATATATGTTTCTAATCGAATTCTATACTCAAACTCATACAAAACAAGCACAAACATCACACCCGATTCCCTCGAAGTCGCGGACCTGCAACTGACGTGTTCACCCTCCTTCGAGCTTCAAACTTCGAAATTAACATAGGGCTTTGCATCAATACCATCATTCAAAGCTTCCATCGAGTTTAATTTGATTATCATTGGAGATTTCCACATCCACTGTGAACCCACGGTCGCGGACCTGTTCTTGTTGGGTTCAACATCGATTTGTCATCATACAAGTAATTCCTCACACCCACACACTCGATTTTTCATGGGGAATAAAAGCCCCAAGATTTTAGATACTATCGAAATCGAATTGGGGTTCAATTGGATTGAAATCGATTCTAGGGTTTATGTTAAATTGGGGGATTTGTTTAGGACGGGTTTTAAGATTTAAAAGCCGAGTTATAACGCGGCTGAGGCCTTTGATCTACTGGTTTGTATGTGGGAGTTTGGGTTTGAGGTCACGGGTTCGAACCCGAGCCTCTGCATAATTTTTTAAAGCCCTGTTTAGCCTTTAAAAATTATGTAAAAATTACTGAAAATTATAAAAATTCTTTTATAAACTCTGTTCAATTTTTTTAAATCATTAACCTTATTTCTGAAATTTTCTTTAAGTTTAAACCTTTATAAAACGATATAATAAAGACATTTAGTCTAATTATTTTTATGGATTTCTTCTAGATAAATGGTAAAAATCTGAGTAAATATAAACTCCTTATATAACAGTACCAAATCAATTTTCTGTAAATTAGTTGGTTAAAAACCTTAACAATTTATATTTATATTGTTAACGAACGTTATAAATAGTTTATTTTGTTTAAAAATAAACTGTAAACAGTTGATTTAGGCCGTATTTTACAGTCAACTTACAGAGGTCATAACTTTTACATAACAGATCCAAATCAGTTAAATCTTATGTCCATGACGAAGTTCGTCGAAAGACGAATCTGTTGATATATAAAACATCAAAAAACTCATTCGTTTAGACCTCCAAACAGTCATTTTCTTAACAGCTAGCAGTTCTGCGCAGCCGTAAAGATCCATGATTTTCTCATATTTCGGTAATCCAAATCAGAAACTTTTCTAAATGAAAGTTGTTTAGAAACCACTAATCTAAATGAAAGTTGTTTAGAAACCACTAATCTAGTATTTTTAACGAGTGCGAAAAGACAGAGGCAGAACTGGAACTTTTCCAATTTAAAATAGGAAAATCCAAATTATAATTTGCGTCACGTTATCGTAGGTTCTCGTGGCGTTAACCGAGCCTAGACCTTGTTTCTGATTATTGTCACTCGTGTATAAGGTACGGATTCTTGGTTACCTTTAACATAGTATAAATTCTATTCTGTTACTTTGTAATACAGATTTTGATACCATGTTTCCGTTAATATGACTCGTTTGGCCTTTGGTATTTTACTTGTCATCTAATATTATTTGTTATGCTATGACTCCTCCGACTTGTTAATTTTTACTTGTTGAAGGCTTACATCATGCAATATATATTTTATAAGTTGTGCTCATTATTGTATGTTCCTATAAATGTCCTATTGATACGTTATATGTTGGTAGTTGTACTACCATTTGATTTGATACTCTGTTACCCGAGCTCTCCGACATGTCATTGTGGCGTCAATGGTGTGACACTTTTCGTGACGGTGTGTAATAAATAGTTCACGGCGTCTCCGTTAACACGTTAGTACTCAGGTAGTACTTGGCCATAATATCTGGGAGGCGGATGGATCGATCCTAGTTCAGTTCAGTTCAGTTCAGTTCCGGGGGATGGAATCATGTGTGTACGCCCACACACCATCTCATTAGTGCATAGTCTAGCTAGCTATGTACTTATCAGTTCAGTTTTGGCTCTGGGTACTTCTTATATTACACGACTTATTTTGTTTGTATATACGCGTCGTGTAGATCAGTTCAGTTCAGTATTACATGTTCAGTTCAGTATCAGTATTATATGTTTAGATTCAGATTTCCGTTTTCCATATCATATGATCAGTTCAGTATCAGATATCAGTATGTTATGCTTCGTATCATTACTATTGTTATTTCCGTCACTGAGCAACTTTTGGCTCAGCCGTATTTTCTTTTGTGGTGTTTTTTTATTTGATTGTAGGTAATCAGGGTATTTCGGGAAATCAGTGAAGAGTGGTTGAAGATCAAGATTGTATTTTTCTTTATTTGATGTAATGAATAACTTAATTAGGTTCTTTCGGATTATCTGGTTTGCTTAAAATTATCTCTTTAATATTATGGATTTGGTTTTTGATTTGATATCTGTAATAGTGACACGTCAGCCTTTCCGGGTTGGGGTGTTACAGTTATGGTATCAGAGCAAAGGCTCTTTCCTGTAGAAAACTTAAACATTAAAATAAACTTGTGAGGTAATGGGTAGACGTTGGGTTAGGATCTAGTTTTTGTTCTCAATTTAAATTCCAGTGTTCACACGTGTATCTTTATTTCAGATGGCTCCTAAGAGACGTGTGAACAACCGCAATAACTCGAATGGCCCCTCATCTGATACTCCTCTTGAAACCCTCGTTGCTAATGCCGTAAACGCTGCTATTTCTGGAATACTCCCTAATCTGATGACTCAGACGGCTCAAACAGTCATCCAGCAGATACAACAGGCGAATTCGGAGGGAAACAACACAGGACCTCCACCCGGTGGAAATAACTCAGAGCCACCTTCTGGCGGGAACAACACAGGAGCACCTTCCGGTGATAATACACCACCACCCCGTGATGGTATTCATGTCTGGTTGGAACGTTTTCAGAAGCAAAGGCCTAAATCTTTCAGTACTTCCAATGATCCGGTCGAGGTGCAAAACTGGATCAGTCATATTGAGAAATTGTTTGAGGTACTTGGTGTTGAGGACGTATACAAAGTAAGGTTGGCTACATACAAGTTAGAAGATGATGCTCACAGATGGTGGACGACTGTGAAACAAGCTACAGGAGGAAACGAATATGCAGCTACACTTCCTTGGGATAAATTCCGAGGAATGTTTTATGAGGAATACTTCACTGCTGCGGACCGCACTGAGTATCGTAGACAGTATGCTAATATTAGATAGAGGGATGACGAGCATATAACGGATTTCAAGACGCAATTTACGCGGTTAGTGAGTTTTCTTGGTGTATCTGCAGGCTCACCACATGAGCAGACATAAAATTTTCAGTGGGCCATATGTGAAAGAGATCGAAAGTTTATATTGAATCATCGGTTTAAAGATATTAATGAAGTGGTTGATGCTGTTAAAAACCTATATAATGATAAAAAGAATGGAAAGAAGTCGTATGATGATAACCGCAAGCGGTCTAGAGAAAATGACCAGGATCAGTCTTCTTCTCATACGAATAAGAATCAGTCTTCACCACCACGAGACCGTCGAAACCGTTTTGATCGCAACAACAAAAATAACTCTCGATCATGGAAGAATCGAAACAAGAACCAGAAATCAACTCATAATCAGACTCAGCAGGCTCCTATTCGTGCTCAACCACCAAATCAGCAGCACCCTAATCAGGATCGGAATGCTATCCCTCAGTGTAACACATGTGGGAAACTTCATAAGGGAGCTTGTCGTCTGGCCGGAGGATTATGTTTCAGATGCGGACGTGCAGGACACATGATTAGGGATTGCCCTCTGCGCGACCCTCGTAATAACGCTGGAGGGAATCAAGCTAAACCTATAACTGGAGGACGAGTTTTTGCACTCACTGCAAATGAAGCAGCTAACGCACCAGGTATGATCTCCGGTACCCTTTGCATAGGAAAGCGGGATATTTATGTCTTATTTGATACGGGCGCTACGCATTCTGTCGTATCTCTTTTATTTGCTAAATACTTAAGGACTGCACCGACTGCGTTAGAGCACACTTTGGCTATTACTACTCCATTAGGAGATACGACTATCATCTCGCATGTCTATAGGGATTGTCCGATTAGAATCGAGTCTATTATTCGTAAAGCTGATTTGTTTCCAATGCAAATGAGTGACTTTGATGCCATACTTGGTATGGACTGGTTAACTCGACATCACGTTACTATTGAATGCCAGACTCGTCATGTTTTATTTGGAAATCCTCAATGCCCTGAACTCGTTTATCAAGGGACTCAGCCTCGGAAATCGTTGAAAATCATCTCTGCGTTTAAGGCTCAGAAACTCTTATCGCACGGTTGCGTGGGATTCCTAGCTTCAGTGAAAGCTACGTCATCTGAAAAGCCGAACATATCTGGTTATCCGATTGTATGTGATTTTCCTGACGTGTTTCCTGAGGAGTTACCCGGACTTCCACCAGATCGCGAGGTAGAATTCACTATTGATCTTATTCCAGGTGCTGAGCCGATTTCTAAGTCACCGTATCGTATGGCACCTATGGAGCTTAAGGAGTTAAAGGAGCAGTTACAGGAATTACTAGATTTGGGATTTATTAGACCAAGCGTCTCGCCTTAGGGTGCACCGGTCCTATTCGTGAAGAAGAAAGATGGTTCTATGAGACTCTGCATTGACTACAGAGAACTCAACAAGATCACTATCCGTAATCGTTACCCTCTGCCTCGTATTGATGATTTATTTGATCAGCTTCAGGGTGCAAAGTGTTTCTCTAAAATCGATCTGAGGTCTGGTTACCATCAGTTAAAGATCAAAGATTCTAACGTTCCTAAATCTGCCTTCCGTACTCGGTATGGTCACTATGAGTTCCTGGTTATGCCGTTCGGGTTAACTAATGCCCCGGCCGTATTCATGGACCTAATGAACCGAGTCATTCGCAAGTTCCTCGATAAGTTTGTCATTGTATTTATCGATGACATCTTAATTTATTCTAGAAGTAAGGAGGAGCATGAGAATCATCTTCGTATCATGCTCGAAACACTACGTGAAAAGAAGCTTTATGCTAAATTTTCAAAGTGTGAATTTTGGCTGAGCAAGGTAGGCTTTTTGGGTCATGTCGTTTCTGCGGATGGTATTATGATGGACCCTGCTAAAATAGAGGCGATCACTAAGTGGCCTAGACCTACCTCAGCCATAGAAGTCCGTAGTTTCCTTGGCCTTGCTGGTTACTACCGCAGATTTGTCGAAGGTTTTTCTGTTATAGCTTTACCCCTTACGCAACTGTTAAGGAAAGGGGTTAAGTATTCTTGGAATGATGAACGAGAGAAAAGTTTTGAAGAGCTCAAGAAAAGATTGGTGTCTGCTCCTGTTCTCACACTTCCATCGGGCACGGGTGGATATCAGATTTACAGCGATGCCTCTAAAAAGGGACTTGGATGTGTGCTAATATAGCATGGTAAGGTCATTGCTTATGCTTCACGGCAGTTGAAACCTTACGAGGTTAATTATCCTACGCATGATCTTGAACTCGCTGCTGTTATTTTCGCGTTGAAAATATGGCGTCACTATCTTTACGGAGAGACTTGTGATATTTTTACTGATCATAAGAGCTTGAAATATATCTTCACACAAAAAGAACTAAACATGAGGCAGAGAAGATGGTTAGAGTTGTTAAAAGATTATGATGGCAATATTCAGTATCATCCGGGAAAAGCCAATGTGGTAGCTGATGCTCTTAGCAGGAAGAGCTCAGGAACACTAGCCTCCCTACAGCTACAGCCTCAGAACATTACTGATCTTGATAGATTGGGCATTGGCCTACATATTGGTAAGAGCGACGAATATCTCGCTAGACTTCAGATTGAGTCAGACTTAATATTCCGGATTAAGAAAGCACAGAAAGACGATGGTGAACTCTGGCAATCTTACAGAATGTGGAGATTGGTAAACAATTAGAATTCAGAGTAGATGAACATGGAGTAATCTGGTGTGGTAAACGTTTATGTGTGCCTAATGATTCTTCTCTTCGAGAATCGTTATTAGCTGAGGCACATAGTTCTCCATTCTCTATCCATCCTGGATCTACTAAGATGTATCGTGATCTTCGTCAAAACTTTTGGTGGAATGGAATGAAAGAGGATGTGGCTAAGTATGTTAGCCGTTGCCTTACTTGTCAGCAGGTCAAGATTGAGCATCAGAGAGCTAGTGGTTTGCTTCAGCCACTACCTATTCCTGTATGGAAATGGGAGGATATTTCCATGGATTTTGTGACAAGGTTGCCAAGAACATTTAAGAAGAATGATGCAATATGGGTTGTAGTTGACAGATTGTCAAAGTCGGCTCACTTTCTCCCAATTCAGCAAGGATTTTCGGTTAGCAAACTATCTGAAGTGTTTACACAAGAGATTGTTAGACTTCATGGCACTCCGTTGTCTATCGTGTCTGATCGAGACCCGAGGTTCACTTCTCGTTTTTGGAAGGGTTTGCAAGCTGCATGGGGTACCAAGTTGAGGTTTAGTACGGCGTTTCATCCTCAGACTGACGGTCAGTCGGAGCGTACTATTCAGACACTTGAGGACATGCTTCGAGCATGTGCCTTAGAGTGGACTGGGAATTGGGATGAATATTTATGTTTGGTCGAGTTTGCTTACAACAATGGTTGGCAAGCTAGCATTGGCATGGCACCTTTCGAATTATAGTATGGTCGTAAATGTAGAGCACCTATTTGTTAGGAAGAGGTCGGTGAAAGAGTCATCGAAGGACCCGAGTTAGTTCAGATCACGAATGAGAAAGTTGCTATTGCTAGAGAAAAGTTAAAGGAAGTTCAAAGTAGACAGAAAAGCTATGCAGACCGACACCGTCGACTTTTGGAGTTTAAGGTCGGTGACAAAGTATTCCTGAAGGTTTCGCCTTGCAAAGGCGTGCGACGTTTTGGTCTAAAAGGGAAACTTAGTCCACGGTTTATCGGACCCTTTGAAATCCTAGAAAGAGTTGGTGAGGTTTCGTATCGTTTGGCTTTACCACCTCAACTGTCACATGTGCATAATGTTTTCCATGTATCTCTTTTAAGGGGATACAATTATCATCCTATTCACGTGGTTAACTATCCACTTCATTTGATTCGTGAAGACTTATCGTTCGAGGAGGAACCCGAGGCCATACTTGACCGATAAGAACGCATTATGCGTAAGAAAACTATCCCTTTTGTTAAAGTATTATGGAAAAACCATTCCGAACGCGAAGCTACATGGGAGATAGAAGATGAAATCCGTTCTCAATATCCGTATCTATTTACCTCTTAGTTATTATCTTTTATATGTTTCTGTTATTAGTTATCTGTTTCTTGAACATCACGTTAGTCATCTCTTATACGATTTTGTCTATCGAATCGATTCCGTTTCAGCAATTGAATAATTGTGAGTGATTTCGTTCACTGGTTGATTTTTACTACTCCGTGTACGTTATGTCTTGTCTTTGTTCGATCTGTACCTAGCAATTTCGCGGACGAAATTGTTTTAAGGGGGGTAGAATTATAATACCCAAAATAATAAAACGATCAAACATCAGGGACCAGAAGTGTAAATATTTTTAAAAATACCCACTTTCTTCTCCACTTCATCCACATTGTCGACCAACCCCACCCCCATTGTTTTACTCCATGTTTTCTGCAACTTTACCAGCAAATTCACGCACTAAAACTTACAATAATGAAATTAATCGGAAGTGGACAAATATATATATGTTTCTAATCGAATTCTATACTCAAACTCATACAAAACAAGCACAAACATCACACCCGATTCCCTCGAAGTCGCGGACCTGCAACTGACGTGTTCACCCTCCTTCGAGCTTCAAACTTCGAAATTAACATAGGGCTTTGCATCAATACCATCATTCAAAGCTTCCATCGAGTTTAATTTGATTATCATTGGAGATTTCCACATCCACTGTGAACCCACGGTCGCGGACCTGTTCTTGTTGGGTTCAACATCGATTTGTCATCATACAAGTAATTCCTCACACCCACACACTCGATTTTTCATGGGGAATAAAAGCCCCAAGATTTTAGATACTATCGAAATCGAATTGGGGTTCAATTGGATTGAAATCGATTCTAGGGTTTATGTTAAATTGGGGGATTTGTTTAGGACGGGTTTTAAGATTTAAAAGCCGAGTTATAACGCGGCTGAGGCCTTTGATCTACTGGTTTGTATGTGGGAGTTTGGGTTTGAGGTCACGGGTTCGAACCCGAGCCTCTGCATAATTTTTTAAAGCCCTGTTTAGCCTTTAAAAATTATGTAAAAATTACTGAAAATTATAAAAATTCTTTTATAAACTCTGTTCAATTTTTTTAAATCATTAACCTTATTTCTGAAATTTTCTTTAAGTTTAAACCTTTATAAAACGATATAATAAAGACATTTAGTCTAATTATTTTTATGGATTTCTTCTAGATAAATGGTAAAAATCTGAGTAAATATAAACTCCTTATATAACAGTACCAAATCATTTTTTTGTAAATTAGTTGGTTAAAAACCTTAACAATTTATATTTATATTGTTAACGAACGTTATAAATAGTTTATTTTGTTTAAAAATAAACTGTAAACAGTTGATTTAGGCCGTATTTACAGTCAACTTACAGAGGTCATAACTTTTACATAACAGATCCAAATCAGTTAAATCTTATGTCCATGACGAAGTTCGTCGAAAGACGAATCTGTTGATATATAAAACATCGAAAAACTCATTCGTTTAGACCTCCAAACAGTCGTTTTCTTAACAGCTAGCAGTTCTGCGCAGCTGTAAAGATCCATGATTTTCTCATATTTCGGTAATCCAAATCAGAAACTTTTCTAAATGAAAGTTGTTTAGAAACCACTAATCTAGTAAACTGGAGATTTTCAGAATTTTTAAACGTCGTTTAGTATTTTTAACGAGTGCGAAAAGACAGGGGCAGAACTGGAACTTTTCCAATTTAAAATAGGAAAATCCAAATTATAATTTGCGTCACGTTATCGTAGGTTCTCGCGGCGTTAACCGAGCCTAGACCTTGTTTCTGATTATTGTCACTCGTGTATAAGGTACCGATTCTTGGTTACCTTTAACATAGTATAAATTCTATTCTGTTACTTTGTAATACAGATTTTGATACCATGTTTCCGTTAATATGACTCGTTTGGCCTTTGGTATTTTACTAGTCATCTAATATTATTTGTTATGCTATGGCTCGTCCGACTTGTTAATTTTTACTTGTTGAAGGTTACAGCATGCAATATATATTTTTAAGTTGTGCTCATTATTGTATGTTCCTATAAATGTCCTATTGATACGTTATATGTTGGTAGTTGTACTACCATTTGATTTGATACAGTGTTACCCGAGCTCTCCGACATGTCATTGTGGCGTCAATGGTGTGACACTTTTCGTGACGGTGTGTAATAAATATTTCACGGCGTCTCCGTTAACACGTTAGTACTCAGGTAGTACTTGGCCATAATATCTGGGAGGCGGATGGATCGATCCTAGTTCAGTTCAATTCAGTTCAGTTCCGGGGGATGGAATCATGTGTGTACGCCCACACACCATCTCATTAGTGCATAGTCTAGCTAGCTATGTACTTATCAGTTCAGTTTTGGCTCTGGGTACTTCTTATATTACACGACTTATTTTGTTTGTATATACGCGTCGTGTAGATCAGTTCAGTTCAGTATTACATGTTCAGTTCAGTATCAGTATTATATGTTTAGATTCAGATTTCCGTTTTCCATATCATATGATCAGTTCAGTATCAGATATCAGTATGTTATGCTTCGTATCATTACTATTGTTATTTCCGTCACTGAGCAACTTTTGGCTCAGCCGTATTTTCTTTTGTGGTGTTTTCTTATTTGATTGTAGGTAATCAGGGTATTTCGGGAAATCAGTGAAGAGTGGTTGAAGATCAAGATTGTATTTTTCTTTATTTGATGTAATGAATAACTTAATTAGGTTCTTTCGGATTATCTGGTTTGCTTGAAATTATCTCTTTAATATTATGGATTTGGTTTTTGATTTGATATCTGTAATAGTGACACGTCAGCCTTTCCGGGTTGGGGTGTTACAGTTATGGTATCAGAGCAAAGGCTCTTTCCTGTAGAAAACTTAAACATTAAAATAAACTTGTGAGGTAATGGGTAGACGTTGGGTTAGGATCTAGTTTTTGTTCTCAATTTAAATTCCAGTGTTCACACGTGTATCTTCATTTCAGATGGCTCCTAAGAGACGTGTGAACAACCGCAATAACTCGAATGGCCCCTCATCTGATACTCCTCTTGAAACCCTCGGTGCTAATGCCGTAAACGCTGCTATTTCTAGAATACTCCCTAATCTGATGACTCAGACGGCTCAAACAGTCATCCAGCAGATACAACAGGCGAATTCGGAGGGAAACAACACAGGACCTCCACCCGGTGGAAATAACTCAGAGCCACCTTCTGGCGGGAACAACACAGGAGCACCTTCCGGTGATAATACACCACCACCCCGTGATGGTATTCATGTCTGGTTGGAACGTTTTCAGAAGCAAAGGCCTAAATCTTTCAGTACTTCCAATGATCCGGTCGAGGTGCAAAACTGGATCAGTCATATTGAGAAATTGTTTGAGGTACTTGGTGTTGAGGACGTATACAAAGTAAGGTTGGCTACATACAAGTTAGAAGATGATGCTCACAGATGGTGGACGACTGTGAAACAAGCTACAGGAGGAAACGAATATGCAGCTACACTTCCTTGGGATAAATTCCGAGGAATGTTTTATGAGGAATACTTCACTGCTGCGGACCGCACTGAGTATCGTAGACAGTATGCTAATATTAGACAGAGGGATGACGAGCATATAACGGATTTCAAGACATGATTTACGCGGTTATTGAGTTTTCTTGGTGCATCTGCAGGCTCACCACATGAGCAGACATAAAATTTTCAGTGGGCCATATGTGAAAGAGATCGAAAGTTTATATTGAATCATCGGTTTAAAGATATTAATGAAGTGGTTGATGCTGTTAAAAACCTATATAATGATAAAAAGAATGGAAAGAAGTCGTATGATGATAACCGCAAGCGGCCTAGAGAAAATGACCAGGATCAGTCTTCTTCTCATACGAATAAGAATCAGTCTTCACCACCACGAGACCATCGAAACCGTTTTGATCGCAACAACAAAAATAACTCTCGATCATGGAAGAATCGAAACAAGAACCAGAAATCAACTCATAATCAGACTCAGCAGGCTCCTATTCGTGCTCAACCACCAAATCAGCAGCACCCTAATCAGGATCGGAATGCTATCCCTCAGTGTAACACATGCGGGAAACTTCATAAGGGAGCTTGTCGTCTGGCCAGAGGATTATGTTTCAGATGCGGACGTGCAGGACACATGATTAGGGATTGCCCTCTGCGCGACCCTCGTAATAACGCTGGAGGGAATCAAGCTAAACCTATAACTGGAGGACGAGTTTTTGCACTCACTGCAAATGAAGCAGCTAACGCACCAGGTATGATCTCCGGTACCCTTTGCATAGGAAAGCGGGATATTTATGTCTTATTTGATACGGGCGCTACGCATTCTGTCGTATCTCTTTTATTTGCTAAATACTTAAGGACTGCACCGACTGCGTTAGAGCACACTTTGGCTATTACTACTCCATTAGGAGATTCGACTATCATCTCGCATGTCTATAGAGATTGTCCGATCAGAATCGAGTCTATTATTCGTAAAGCTGATTTGTTTCCAATGCAAATGAGTGACTTTGATGTCATACTTGGTATGGACTGGTTAACTCGACATCACGTTACTATTGAATGCCAGACTCGTCATGTTTTATTTGGAAATCCTCAATGCCCTGAACTCGTTTATCAAGGGACTCAGCCTCGGAAATCGTTGAAAATCATCTCTGCGTTTAAGGCTCAGAAACTCTTATCGCACGGTTGCGTGGGATTCCTAGCTTCATTGAAAGCTTCGTCATCTGAAAAGCCGAACATATCTGGTTATCCGATTGTATGTGATTTTCCTGACGTGTTTCCTGAGGAGTTACCCGGACTTCCACCAGATCGCGAGGTAGAATTCACTATTGATCTTATTCCAGGTGCTGAGCCGATTTCTAAGTCACCGTATCGTATGGCACCTATGGAGCTTAAGGAGTTAAAGGAGCAGTTACAGGAATTACTAGATTTGGGATTTATTAGACCAAGCGTCTCGCCTTAGGGCGCACCGGTCCTATTCGTGAAGAAGAAAGATGGTTCTATGAGACTCTGCATTGACTACAGAGAACTCAACAAGATCACTATCCGTAATCGTTACCCTCTGCCTCGTATTGATGATTTATTTGATCAGCTTCAGGGTGCAAAGTGTTTCTCTAAAATCGATCTGAGGTCTGGTTACCATCAGTTAAAGATCAAAGATTCTAACGTTCCTAAATCTGCCTTCCGTACTCGGTATGGTCACTATGAGTTTCTGGTTATGCCGTTCGGGTTAACTAATGCCCCGGCCGTATTCATGGACCTAATGAACCGAGTCTTTCGCAAGTTCCTCGATAAGTTCGTCATTGTATTTATCGATGACATCTTAATTTATTCTAGAAGTAAGGAGGAGCATGAGAATCATCTTCGTATCATGCTCGAAACACTACGTGAAAAGAAGCTTTATGCTAAATTTTCAAAGTGTGAATTTTGGCTGAGCAAGGTAGGCTTTTTGGGTCATGTCGTTTCTGCGGATGGTATTATGATGGACCCTGCTAAAATAGAGGCGATCACTAAGTGGCCTAGACCTACCTCAGCCACAGAAATCCGTAGTTTCCTTGGCCTTGCTGGTTACTACCGCAGATTTGTCGAAGGTTTTTCTGTTATAGCTTTACCCCTTACGCAACTGTTAAGGAAAGGGGTTAAGTATTCTTGGAATGATGAACGAGAGAAAAGTTTTGAAGAGCTCAAGAAAAGATTGGTGTCTGCTCCTGTTCTCACACTTCCATCGGGCACGGGTGGATATCAGATTTACAGCGATGCCTCTAAAAAGGGACTTGGATGTGTGCTAATACAGCATGGTAAGGTCATTGCTTATGCTTCACGGCAGTTGAAACCTTACGAGGTTAATTATCCTACGCATGATCTTGAACTCGCTGCTGTTATTTTCGCGTTGAAAATATGGCGTCACTATCTTTACGGAGAGACTTGTGATATTTTTACTGATCATAAGAGCTTGAAATATATCTTCACACAAAAAGAACTAAACATGAGGCAGAGAAGATGGTTAGAGTTGTTAAAAGATTATGATGGCAATATTCAGTATCATCCGGGAAAAGCCAATGTGGTAGCTGATGCTCTTAGCAGGAAGAGCTCAGGAACACTAGCCTCCCTACAGCTACAGCCTCAGAACATTACTGATCTTGATAGATTGGGCATTGGCCTACATATTGGTAAGAGCGACGAATATCTCGCTAGACTTCAGATTGAGTCAGACTTAATATTCCGGATTAAGAAAGCACAGAAAGACGATGGTGAACTCTGGCAATCTTACAGAATGTGGAGATTGGTAACAATTAGAATTCAGAGTAGATGAACATGGAGTAATCTGGTGTGGTAAACGTTTATGTGTGCCTAATGATTCTTCTCTTCGAGAATCGTTATTAGCTGAGGCACATAGTTCTCCGTTCTCTATCCATCCTGGATCTACTAAGATGTATCGTGATCTTCGTCAAAACTTTTGGTGGAATGGAATGAAAGAGGATGTGGCTAAGTATGTTAGCCGTTGCCTTACTTGTCAGCAGGTCAAGATTGAGCATCAGAGAGCTAGTGGTTTGCTTCAGCCACTACCTATTCCTGTATGGAAATGGGAGGATATTTCCATGGATTTTGTGACAAGGTTGCCAAGAACATTTAAGAAGAATGATGCAATATGGGTTGTAGTTGACAGATTGTCAAAGTCGGCTCACTTTCTCCCAATTCAGCAAGGATTTTCGGTTAGCAAACTATCTGAAGTGTTTACACAAGAGATTGTTAGACTTCATGGCACTCCGTTGTCTATCGTGTCTGATCGAGACCCGAGGTTCACTTCTCGTTTTTGGAAGGGTTTGCAAGCTGCATGGGGTACCAAGTTGAGGTTTAGTACGGCGTTTCATCCTCAGACTGACGGTCAGTCGGAGCGTACTATTCAGACACTTGAGGACATGCTTCGAGCATGTGCCTTAGAGTGGACTGGGAATTGGGATGAATATTTATGTTTGGTCGAGTTTGCTTACAACAATGGTTGGCAAGCTAGCATTGGCATGGCACCTTTCGAATTATAGTATGGTCGTAAATGTAGAGCACCTATTTGTTAGGAAGAGGTCGGTGAAAGAGTCATCGAAGGACCCGAGTTAGTTCAGATCACGAATGAGAAAGTTGCTATTGCTAGAGAAAAGTTAAAGGAAGTTCAAAGTAGACAGAAAAGCTATGCAGACCGACACCGTCGACTTTTGGAGTTTAAGGTCGGTGACAAAGTATTCCTGAAGGTTTCGCCTTGCAAAGGCGTGCGACGTTTTGGTCTAAAAGGGAAACTTAGTCCACGGTTTATCGGACCCTTTGAAATCCTAGAAAGAGTTGGTGAGGTTTCGTATCGTTTGGCTTTACCACCTCAACTGTCACATGTGCATAATGTTTTCCATGTATCTCTTTTAAGGGGATACAATTATCATCCTATTCACGTGGTTAACTATCCACTTCATTTGATTCGTGAAGACTTATCGTTCGAGGAGGAACCCGAGGCCATACTTGACCGATAAGAACGCATTATGCGTAAGAAAACTATCCCTTTTGTTAAAGTATTATGGAAAAACCATTCCGAACGCGAAGCTACATGGGAGATAGAAGATGAAATCCGTTCTCAATATCCGTATCTATTTACCTCTTAGTTATTATCTTTTATATGTTTCTGTTATTAGTTATCTGTTTCTTGAACATCACGTTAGTCATCTCTTATACGATTTTGTCTATCGAATCGATTCCGTTTCAGCAATTGAATAATTGTGAGTGATTTCGTTCACTGGTTGATTTTTACTACTCCGTGTACGTTATGTCTTGTCTTTGTTCGATCTGTACCTAGCAATTTCGCGGACGAAATTGTTTTAAGGGGGGTAGAATTATAATACCCAAAATAATAAAACGATCAAACATCAGGGACCAGAAGTGTAAATATTTTTAAAAATACCCACTTTCTTCTCCACTTCATCCACATTGTCGACCAACCCCACCCCCATTGTTTTACTCCATGTTTTCTGCAACTTTACCAGCAAATTCACGCACTAAAACTTACAATAATGAAATTAATCGGAAGTGGACAAATATATATATGTTTCTAATCGAATTCTATACTCAAACTCATACAAAACAAGCACAAACATCACACCCGATTCCCTCGAAGTCGCGGACCTGCAACTGACGTGTTCACCCTCCTTCGAGCTTCAAACTTCGAAATTAACATAGGGCTTTGCATCAATACCATCATTCAAAGCTTCCATCGAGTTTAATTTGATTATCATTGGAGATTTCCACATCCACTGTGAACCCACGGTCGCGGACCTGTTCTTGTTGGGTTCAACATCGATTTGTCATCATACAAGTAATTCCTCACACCCACACACTCGATTTTTCATGGGGAATAAAAGCCCCAAGATTTTAGATACTATCGAAATCGAATTGGGGTTCAATTGGATTGAAATCGATTCTAGGGTTTATGTTAAATTGGGGGATTTGTTTAGGACGGGTTTTAAGATTTAAAAGCCGAGTTATAACGCGGCTGAGGCCTTTGATCTACTGGTTTGTATGTGGGAGTTTGGGTTTGAGGTCACGGGTTCGAACCCGAGCCTCTGCATAATTTTTTAAAGCCCTGTTTAGCCTTTAAAAATTATGTAAAAATTACTGAAAATTATAAAAATTCTTTTATAAACTCTGTTCAATTTTTTTAAATCATTAACCTTATTTCTGAAATTTTCTTTAAGTTTAAACCTTTATAAAACGATATAATAAAGACATTTAGTCTAATTATTTTTATGGATTTCTTCTAGATAAATGGTAAAAATCTGAGTAAATATAAACTCCTTATATAACAGTACCAAATCATTTTTTTGTAAATTAGTTGGTTAAAAACCTTAACAATTTATATTTATATTGTTAACGAACGTTATAAATAGTTTATTTTGTTTAAAAATAAACTGTAAACAGTTGATTTAGGCCGTATTTTATAGTCAACTTACAGAGGTCATAACTTTTACATAACAGATCCAAATCAGTTAAATCTTATGTCCATGACGAAGTTCGTCGAAAGACGAATCTGTTGATATATAAAACATCGAAAAACTCATTCGTTTAGACCTCCAAACAGTCGTTTTCTTAACAGCTAGCAGTTCTGCGCAGCTGTAAAGATCCATGATTTTCTCATATTTCGGTAATCCAAATCAGAAACTTTTCTAAATGAAAGTTGTTTAGAAACCACTAATCTAGTAAACTGGAGATTTTCAGAATTTTTAAACGTCGTTTAGTATTTTTAACGAGTGCGAAAAGACAGGGGCAGAACTGGAACTTTTCCAATTTAAAATAGGAAAATCCAAATTATAATTTGCGTCACGTTATCGTAGGTTCTCGCGGCGTTAACCGAGCCTAGACCTTGTTTCTGATTATTATCACTCGTGTATAAGGTACCGATTCTTGGTTACCTTTAACATAGTATAAATTCTATTCTGTTACTTTGTAATACAGATTTTGATACCATGTTTCCGTTAATATGACTCGTTTGGCCTTTGGTATTTTACTAGTCATCTAATATTATTTGTTATGCTATGGCTCGTCCGACTTGTTAATTTTTACTTGTTGAAGGTTACAGCATGCAATATATATTTTATAAGTTGTGCTCATTATTGTATGTTCCTATAAATGTCCTATTGATACGTTATATGTTGGTAGTTGTACTACCATTTGATTTGATACAGTGTTACCCGAGCTCTCCGACATGTCATTGTGGCGTCAATGGTGTGACACTTTTCGTGACGGTGTGTAATAAATATTTCACGGCGTCTCCGTTAACACGTTAGTACTCAGGTAGTACTTGGCCATAATATCTGGGAGGCGGATGGATCGATCCTAGTTCAGTTCAATTCAGTTCAGTTCCGGGGGATGGAATCATGTGTGTACGCCTACATACCATCTCATTAGTGCATAGTCTAGCTAGCTATGTACTTATCAGTTCAGTTTTGGCTCTGGGTACTTCTTATATTACACGACTTATTTTGTTTGTATATACGCGTCGTGTAGATCAGTTCAGTTCAGTATTACATGTTCAGTTCAGTATCAGTATTATATGTTTAGATTCAGATTTCCGTTTTCCATATCATATGATCAGTTCAGTATCAGATATCAGTATGTTATGCTTCGTATCATTACTATTGTTATTTCCGTCACTGAGCAACTTTTGGCTCAGCCGTATTTTCTTTTGTGGTGTTTTCTTATTTGATTGTAGGTAATCAGGGTATTTCGGGAAATCAGTGAAGAGTGGTTGAAGATCAAGATTGTATTTTTCTTTATTTGATGTAATGAATAACTTAATTAGGTTCTTTCGGATTATCTGGTTTGCTTGAAATTATCTCTTTAATATTATGGATTTGGTTTTTGATTTGATATCTGTAATAGTGACACGTCAGCCTTTCCGGGTTGGGGTGTTACAGTTATGGTATCAGAGCAAAGGCTCTTTCCTGTAGAAAACTTAAACATTAAAATAAACTTGTGAGGTAATGGGTAGACGTTGGGTTAGGATCTAGTTTTTGTTCTCAATTTAAATTCCAGTGTTCACACGTGTATCTTCATTTCAGATGGCTCCTAAGAGACGTGTGAACAACCGCAATAACTCGAATGGCCCTCATCTGATACTCCTCTTGAAACCCTCGGTGCTAATGCCGTAAACGCTGCTATTTCTAGAATACTCCCTAATCTGATGACTCAGACGGCTCAAACAGTCATCCAGCAGATACAACAGGCGAATTCGGAGGGAAACAACACAGGACCTCCACCCGGTGGAAATAACTCAGAGCCACCTTCTGGCGGGAACAACACAGGAGCACCTTCCGGTGATAATACACCACCACCCCGTGATGGTATTCATGTCTGGTTGGAACGTTTTCAGAAGCAAAGGCCTAAATCTTTCAGTACTTCCAATGATCCGGTCGAGGTGCAAAACTGGATCAGTCATATTGAGAAATTGTTTGAGGTACTTGGTGTTGAGGACGTATACAAAGTAAGGTTGGCTACATACAAGTTAGAAGATGATGCTCACAGATGGTGGACGACTGTGAAACAAGCTACAGGAGGAAACGAATATGCAGCTACACTTCCTTGGGATAAATTCCGAGGAATGTTTTATGAGGAATACTTCACTGCTGCGGACCGCACTGAGTATCGTAGACAGTATGCTAATATTAGACAGAGGGATGACGAGCATATAACGGATTTCAAGACACGATTTACGCGGTTATTGAGTTTTCTTGGTGCATCTGCAGGCTCACCACATGAGCAGACATAAAATTTTCAGTGGGCCATATGTGAAAGAGATCGAAAGTTTATATTGAATCATCGGTTTAAAGATATTAATGAAGTGGTTGATGCTGTTAAAAACCTATATAATGATAAAAAGAATGGAAAGAAGTCGTATGATGATAACCGCAAGCGGCCTAGAGAAAATGACCAGGATCAGTCTTCTTCTCATACGAATAAGAATCAGTCTTCACCACCACGAGACCATCGAAACCGTTTTGATCGCAACAACAAAAATAACTCTCGATCATGGAAGAATCGAAACAAGAACCAGAAATCAACTCATAATCAGACTCAGCAGGCTCCTATTCGTGCTCAACCACCAAATCAGCAGCACCCTAATCAGGATCGGAATGCTATCCCTCAGTGTAACACATGCGGGAAACTTCATAATGGAGCTTGTCGTCTGGCCAGAGGATTATGTTTCAGATGCGGACGTGCAGGACACATGATTAGGGATTGCCCTCTGCGCGACCCTCGTAATAACGCTGGAGGGAATCAAGCTAAACCTATAACTGGAGGACGAGTTTTTGCACTCACTGCAAATGAAGCAGCTAACGCACCAGGTATGATCTCCGGTACCCTTTGCATAGGAAAGCGGGATATTTATGTCTTATTTGATACGGGCGCTACGCATTCTGTCGTATCTCTTTTATTTGCTAAATACTTAAGGACTGCACCGACTGCGTTAGAGCACACTTTGGCTATTACTACTCCATTAGGAGATTCGACTATCATCTCGCATGTCTATAGAGATTGTCCGATCAGAATCGAGTCTATTATTCGTAAAGCTGATTTGTTTCCAATGCAAATGAGTGACTTTGATGTCATACTTGGTATGGACTGGTTAACTCGACATCACGTTACTATTGAATGCCAGACTCGTCATGTTTTATTTGGAAATCCTCAATGCCCTGAACTCGTTTATCAAGGGACTCAGCCTCGGAAATCGTTGAAAATCATCTCTGCGTTTAAGGCTCAGAAACTCTTATCGCACGGTTGCGTGGGATTCCTAGCTTCAGTGAAAGCTTCGTCATCTGAAAAGCCGAACATATCTGGTTATCCGATTGTATGTGATTTTCCTGACGTGTTTCCTGAGGAGTTACCCGGACTTCCACCAGATCGCGAGGTAGAATTCACTATTGATCTTATTCCAGGTGCTGAGCCGATTTCTAAGTCACCGTATCGTATGGCACCTATGGAGCTTAAGGAGTTAAAGGAGCAGTTACAGGAATTACTAGATTTGGGATTTATTAGACCAAGCGTCTCGCCTTAGGGCGCACCGGTCCTATTCGTGAAGAAGAAAGATGGTTCTATGAGACTCTGCATTGACTACAGAGAACTCAACAAGATCACTATCCGTAATCGTTACCCTCTACCTCGTATTGATGATTTATTTGATCAGCTTCAGGGTGCAAAGTGTTTCTCTAAAATCGATCTGAGGTCTGGTTACCATCAGTTAAAGATCAAAGATTCTAACGTTCCTAAATCTGCCTTCCGTACTCGGTATGGTCACTATGAGTTCCTGGTTATGCCGTTCGGGTTAACTAATGCCCCGGCCGTATTCATGGACCTAATGAACCGAGTCTTTCGCAAGTTCCTCGATAAGTTCGTCATTGTATTTATCGACGACATCTTAATTTATTCTAGAAGTAAGGAGGAGCATGAGAATCATCTTCGTATCATGCTCGAAACACTACGTGAAAAGAAGCTTTATGCTAAATTTTCAAAGTGTGAATTTTGGCTGAGCAAGGTAGGCTTTTTGGGTCATGTCGTTTCTGCGGATGGTATTATGATGGACCCTGCTAAAATAGAGGCGATCACTAAGTGGCCTAGACCTACCTCAGCCACAGAAGTCCGTAGTTTCCTTGGCCTTGCTGGTTACTACCGCAGATTTGTCGAAGGTTTTTCTGTTATAGCTTTACCCCTTACGCAACTGTTAAGGAAAGGGGTTAAGTATTCTTGGAATGATGAACGAGAGAAAAGTTTTGAAGAGCTCAAGAAAAGATTGGTGTCTGCTCCTGTTCTCACACTTCCATCGGGCACGGGTGGATATCAGATTTACAGCGATGCCTCTAAAAGGGACTTGGATGTGTGCTAATACAGCATGGTAAGGTCATTGCTTATGCTTCACGGCAGTTGAAACCTTACGAGGTTAATTATCCTACGCATGATCTTGAACTCGCTGCTGTTATTTTCGCGTTGAAAATATGGCGTCACTATCTCTACGGAGAGACTTGTGATATTTTTACTGATCATAAGAGCTTGAAATATATCTTCACACAAAAAGAACTAAACATGAGGCAGAGAAGATGGTTAGAGTTGTTAAAAGATTATGATGGCAATATTCAGTATCATCCGGGAAAAGCCAATGTGGTAGCTGATGCTCTTAGCAGGAAGAGCTCAGGAACACTAGCCTCCCTACAGCTACAGCCTCAGAACATTACTGATCTTGATAGATTGGGCATTGGCCTACATATTGGTAAGAGCGACGAATATCTCGCTAGACTTCAGATTGAGTCAGACTTAATATTCCGGATTAAGAAAGCACAGAAAGACGATGGTGAACTCTGGCAATCTTACAGAATGTGGAGATTGGTAAACAATTAGAATTCAGAGTAGATGAACATGGAGTAATCTGGTGTGGTAAACGTTTATGTGTGCCTAATGATTCTTCTCTTCGAGAATCGTTATTAGCTGAGGCACATAGTTCTCCGTTCTCTATCCATCCTGGATCTACTAAGATGTATCGTGATCTTCGTCAAAACTTTTGGTGGAATGGAATGAAAGAGGATGTGGCTAAGTATGTTAGCCGTTGCCTTACTTGTCAGCAGGTCAAGATTGAGCATCAGAGAGCTAGTGGTTTGCTTCAGCCACTACCTATTCCTGTATGGAAATGGGAGGATATTTCCATGGATTTTGTGACAAGGTTGCCAAGAACATTTAAGAAGAATGATGCAATATGGGTTGTAGTTGACAGATTGTCAAAGTCGGCTCACTTTCTCCCAATTCAGCAAGGATTTTCGGTTAGCAAACTATCTGAAGTGTTTACACAAGAGATTGTTAGACTTCATGGCACTCCGTTGTCTATCGTGTCTGATCGAGACCCGAGGTTCACTTCTCGTTTTTGGAAGGGTTTGCAAGCTGCATGGGGTACCAAGTTGAGGTTTAGTACGGCGTTTCATCCTCAGACTGACGGTCAGTCGGAGCGTACTATTCAGACACTTGAGGACATGCTTCGAGCATGTGCCTTAGAGTGGACTGGGAATTGGGATGAATATTTATGTTTGGTCGAGTTTGCTTACAACAATGGTTGGCAAGCTAGCATTGGCATGACACCTTTCGAATTATTGTATGGTCGTAAATGTAGAGCACCTATTTGTTGGGAAGAGGTCGGTGAAAGAGTCATCGAAGGACCCGAGTTAGTTCAGATCACGAATGAGAAAGTTGTTATTGCTAGAGAAAAGTTAAAGGAAGTTCAAAGTAGACAGAAAAGCTATGCAGACCGACACCGTCGACTTTTGGAGTTTAAGGTCGGTGACAAAGTATTCCTGAAGGTTTCGCCTTGCAAAGGCGTGCGACGTTTTGGTCTAAAAGGGAAACTTAGTCCACGGTTTATCGGACCCTTTGAAATCCTAGAAAGAGTTGGTGAGGTTTCGTATCGTTTGGCTTTACCACCTCAACTGTCACATGTGCATAATGTTTTCCATGTATCTCTTTTAAGGGGATACAATTATCATCCTATTCACGTGGTTAACTATCCACTTCATTTGATTCGTGAAGACTTATCGTTCGAGGAGGAACCCGAGGCCATACTTGACCGATAAGAACGCATTATGCGTAAGAAAACTATCCCTTTGTTAAAGTATTATGGAAAAACCATTCCGAACGCGAAGCTACATGGGAGATAGAAGATGAAATCCGTTCTCAATATCCGTATCTATTTACCTCTTAGTTATTATCTTTTATATGTTTCTGTTATTAGTTATCTGTTTCTTGAACATCACGTTAGTCATCTCTTATACGATTTTATCTATCGAATCGATTCCGTTTCAGCAATTGATTAATTGTGAGTGATTTCGTTCACTGGTTGATTTTTACTACTTCGTGTACGTTATGTCTTGTCTTTGTTCGATCTGTACCTAGCAATTTCACGGACGGAATTGTTTTAAGGGGGGTAGAATTATAATACCCAAAATAATAAAACGATCAAACATCAGGGACCAGAAGTGTAAATATTTTTAAAAATACCCACTTTCTTCTCCACTTCATCCACATTGTCGACCAACCCCACCCCCATTGTTTTACTCCATGTTTTCTGCAACTTTACCAGCAAATTCACGCACTAAAACTTAGAATAATGAAATTAATCGGAAGTGGACAAATATATATATGTTTCTAATCGAATTCTATACTCAAACTCATACAAAACAAGCACAAACATCACACCCGATTCCCTCGAAGTCGCGGACCTGCAACTGACGTGTTCACCCTCCTTCGAGCTTCAAACTTCGAAATTAACATAAGGCTTTGCATCAATACCATCATTCAAAGCTTCCATCGAGTTTAATTTGATTATCATTGGAGATTTCCACATCCACTGTGAACCCACGGTCGCGGACCTGTTCTTGTTGGGTTCAACATCGATTTGTCATCATACAAGTAATTCCTCACACCCACACACTCGATTTTTCATGGGGAATAAAAGCCCCAAGATTTTAGATACTATCGAAATCGAATTGGGGTTCAATTGGATTGAAATCGATTCTAGGGTTTATGTTAAATTGGGGGATTTGTTTAGGACGGGTTTTAAGATTTAAAAGCCGAGTTATAACGCGGCTGAGGCCTTTGATCTACTGGTTTGTATGTGGGAGTTTGGGTTTGAGATCACGGGTTCGAACCCGAGCCTCTGCATAATTTTTTAAAGCCCTGTTTAGCCTTTAAAAATTATGTAAAAATTACTGAAAATTATAAAAATTCTTTTATAAACTCTGTTCAATTTTTTTAAATCATTAACCTTATTTCTGAAATTTTCTTTAAGTTTAAACCTTTATAAAACGATATAATAAAGACATTTAGTCTAATTATTTTTATGGATTTCTTCTAGATAAATGGTAAAAATCTGAGTAAATATAAACTCCTTATATAACAGTACCAAATCATTTTTTTGTAAATTAGTTGGTTAAAAACCTTAACAATTTATATTTATATTGTTAACGAACGTTATAAATAGTTTATTTTGTTTAAAAATAAACTGTAAACAGTTGATTTAGGCCGTATTTTACAGTCAACTTACAGGGGTCATAACTTTTACATAACAGATCCAAATCAGTTAAATCTTATGTCCATGACGAAGTTCGTCGAAAGATGAATCTGTTGATATATAAACATCGAAAAACTCATTCGTTTAGACCTCCAAACAGTCGTTTTCTTAACAGCTAGCAGTTCTGCGCAGCTGTAAAGATCCATGATTTTCTCATATTTCGGTAATCCAAATCAGAAACTTTTCTAAATGAAAGTTGTTTAGAAACCACTAATCTAGTAAACTGGAGATTTTCAGAATTTTTAAACGTCGTTTAGTATTTTTAACGAGTGCGAAAAGACAGGGGCAGAACTGGAACTTTTCCAATTTAAAATAGGAAAATCCAAATTATAATTTGCGTCACGTTATCGTAGGTTCTCGCGGCGTTAACCGAGCCTAGACCTTGTTTCTGATTATTATCACTCGTGTATAAGGTACCGATTCTTGGTTACCTTTAACATAGTATAAATTCTATTCTGTTACTTTGTAATACAGATTTTGATACCATGTTTCCGTTAATATGACTCGTTTGGCCTTTGGTATTTTACTAGTCATCTAATATTATTTGTTATGCTATGGCTCGTCCGACTTGTTAATTTTACTTGTTGAAGGTTACAGCATGCAATATATATTTTATAAGTTGTGCTCATTATTGTATGTTCCTATAAATGTCCTATTGATACGTTATATGTTGGTAGTTGTACTACCATTTGATTTGATACTCTGTTACCCGAGCTCTCCGACATGTCATTGTGGCGTCAATGGTGTGACACTTTTCGTGACGGTGTGTAATAAATAGTTCACGGCGTCTCCGTTAACACGTTAGTACTCAGGTAGTACTTGGCCATAATATCTGGGAGGCGGATGGATCGATCCTAGTTCAGTTCAATTCAGTTCAGTTTCGGGGGATGGAATCATGTGTGTACGCCCACACACCATCTCATTAGTGCATAGTCTAGCTAGCTATGTACTTATCAGTTCAGTTTTGGCTCTGGGTACTTCTTATATTACACGACTTATTTTGTTTGTATATACGCGTCGTGTAGATCAGTTCAGTTCAGTATTACATTTTCAGTTCAGTATCAATATTATATGTTTAGATTCAGATTTCCGTTTTCCATATCATATGATCAGTTCAGTATCAGATATCAGTATGTTATGCTTCGTATCATTACTATTGTTATTTCCGTCACTGAGCAACTTTTGGCTCAGCCGTATTTTCTTTTGTGGTGTTTTCTTATTTGATTGTAGGTAATCAGGGTATTCCGGGAAATCAGTGAAGAGTGGTTGAAGATCAAGATTGTATTTTTCTTTATTTGATGTAATGAATAACTTAATTAGGTTCTTTCGGATTATCTGGTTTGCTTGAAATTATCTCTTTAATATTATGAATTTGATTTTTGATTTGATATCTGTAATAGTGACACGTCAGTCTTTCCGGATTGAAGTGTTACAAAATATTTGGTTACTAGTGTAATAATTTTGGCAACATGCGGAATGATAAAAAAGATAATCTTTAAGCAACCACATACCATATATGCAATGTGAATAAATCAACTTTTTTCTATTTTTCCAAAACTGACCCGACAAATCCCCCATATTGCAAACTCACCCCTTAAACTATACTTTATGTACAGAAGTCAAAAAGTTGTGAGAAGTAACTCATCTTGAAGAGATAACTGATTCAAAAGCACCCACCAAAGCTCTCACTTTGGTCTTCCTAACCACCACAAGCTTACTCGCCGTCTCTTCTATCACGCGATTAAGCAGCTCCTGAGCTTCTTTCTTTTCTTGCACTTCTTGATGCATCAAAGTTACTGTTTCCGACTCGCTTTCACACTCATTTCTTTCTTCGTCAACTTTCTCTTTAAAACTTATTCTCGCGATACTCTCTTCGTCCCCATCGTCCTCCAAGACTGTCCCTCTCCTAAAGTTGAGCTTCTTTGGACCATCATCCTCAGACTCGACTTCAACAATCTTTCCCCTACTAAATTGTACCTTAAGCGCGTCATTTTCTTCATCTTCGCAAGTTACCATCTCATAATCAACTTCATTCAAGATAACTTCTTCATTACTAGTCTCTTCAATTTCTTCTAAAACTTGTTTGTCTGAAGAAGATTGAGAGCTTTCATAAGGCGAAAGATTCGTCGATTCTGTTGTTACAGTTGCACAAGACTCTATGATTTCGACAGTTAAAGGGACAAATTCCAACTCTGCAGTGTTAACTTCATGCATGATCATTTCAGTAACCTTTTCGGCTATCAACTGCTTAATCTTGTTTTCTGTCATGTTATTATCATCCTTAGGCGCCATTCGTTCTGCAGATACTGATTTACGTTTGACACCTCTTATCTTTTTTCGACCGTTTAACTGTGATGAACCTTTAACTGTAGATGAAGAAACCGTCTTCTTTTTCACATCATTTTTAGCGAATTCGCACACATTTCGAGCTGATTTTCTGTTTGCAGGCAGATTTTGTTTTGAAACAAAATCTTTTTTCATAGGTAACAACTTTTGCTGCTTGATAACTTCAACCGCTTCATCGCGTGCACATATTTTGGGATCCGCTTTTGTTTTGATCATTACATTCCTTTCAACTTCTTTATTATTCATGACAGACATTTTTCTTGAGGCATATCTTTTTGTATGCATCTTTAGCCCAAAGATTCAACGTTCATATCGTTTTTACACCGATCATGACATGAACCCATTGGAGGCCTGAGATAACGAGAGGCAATACGACATTCTTCTGTTTTAGAGAATCTTATAACATACTTTCTGGTTTTGGCTTTAGAACCTCTTGGTGCACCACCAACAGCAACCGTATACGTAGGTCCCGATATCGATACAGATGTCCTCTTTGCATTTTTGTTTTCTAGGGTTTGTTTGATGGGGGTAGCCATGCAGTTAGAAGAAAGCTTAAACCTGAAATCAAACAAAAACATCCACCAAAATTAACCGAAAATCCAATGGTTTCGTCTCAAACAGAAAACAAATTGTGTGATCATTAACATTCGAATAAAAACTCCGTAAAACGCATAAGATATTTCACCGTTAGAACCATCACAAGATGGGCTAGTCAGTAGCGGAGCTTAAACAAATATATAGAGGAGGTCGAAAGTCACGTGACCCATAATTTTTTTTCTATCGCTATATAATAGAGGACTGGACTCAATATGAATTAAATTTTTAGAAAAATATACACATAAATTTGCTCCCCCGCCCCCCTTAGAAAAAAGAAAAGATATTTATTAGTTACAATCCATCAGAGGATCAAACCAAAACAACAACAAATGATAAGAAAATGGAGGTTGGGTTGTATGATTCGTCGCGTGATACGCGATAAAAGATGTAAGATTGTAAAGAAAGAAGATATTTACCTTTCTGTTACTTGAGGTTTCTTCGTCGGGACGAAAAAGAAACGAGCGGCGTAACAGAAGAAGGATTAATTGATTGATTAAGAAGGCTAATTGGTGATGATGATATATGGAATATGAAGGATTATAATGGAAGAAGATACAGATACTTTTGCGGATTTTTTGGGGAAGAAATGGCGGGGAAAAAAAAAAGAAGAATGAACGTTAACTGTGGACCCAACGGTTGTTAGTTTATATGTTACATCTGTTGCAATATTAGAATTAGTAATTAAGTTGTTAAATAATTAATGAGATTGATGTTCTAATTAATGTTTAATCAACTTTACATAGAATAGATGTTGGTGATTTTAATGTTATATATTCTTTTAAAAACAATCTAATATTCCAATGATCTAATATACTTTTGATTTTACACCATTGTTCATCATGGGGCACACATTCTTGATCTTTTGAGAAGAAGCGTCATTTTATACATCTCGGTACCGCAAGGCTAAAGACTCTTTGGTTATTAGATTTGCCTAATACCAAATGTGCATACATATATAGATCGATACAAGTTGGAAGACGTCGAGTGCACATTAGATCAAGACTGCTTTGATTTCTAACTACTAAGGAACCTTGATGGTTCAAGGAATCAAGGGAGAAGCCCTTATACCAAAGGGGTTTATAGGGACAACTCCCCGATGGTGTTCGCATCTTGGTGGGGTCTGAGGAGCAGAGCCTTAGGCGAGGGTCATGCTACCAAGTTAGAGTGATTTTTTGTTATAACTTAAAGATGTTCCATAAAAAATGCGTCAGATTTTTATGGATGGTGAAAAGTTGCTTGAGTATAATGATAAGAAAGAATTAGTAAATCAATAGTAAGTTGCTACTCATTATCAATAAAAACATGATAATAATAGGACTATAAACGAGCCGAGCCGACTCGTTAATCTTAACGAGCTCGAATTGTAGGTTTGGGCTCGGCTCATTATAAACAAGCTAACTTTTTTATTTAAAAATATTATTTTTCTTACTCTTTATACATATTCATATTTATATTAACAATAGAAAATACTTATATTTATTTATCTTAATTGTTTGAAACAATGATACAAATTGTATATTTCACAAATTACTATCATCCTCTATATTTTTAGGGTGGGATTATTCTACAAGGTGTATTTTTGCTAAAAAGTGTGAGAAAACACAATGAGGCTAAAAAAGTCACAAAAAAATTATATCTCACAATCTAAATCGAATTTCAAAAAAGTACTTCCGAGTCTGTGTTCCTCTCATCGTCATCTTTCAGAAAAAAAATAAAAAATAAATAAATAAAAATTTCATTGTGTCTTTATATGACACAATGACGTAATTGTTTATTTCATAATAACACAATGACGTCATTGTATCTTTCATAATGACACAATGACGTCATTGTGTCTTTCATAAATGACAAAATAAAAAGTTTATTTTTTATTTTTCGTTTATTTTTTTTTCTTAGTGAGGACGGCTAGGGAAACAAAGCACGGAATTACCTTTTTGAAATTCGATTTAGATCGTGAGATATAATTTTTTTGTGATTTCTTTTGACTCATTACGTCTTCTCACACTTTATAGCAAAAATACATTTTGTATTTGAACCTTTTTTATATTTTTATACTTAAGTTTCTCACTATAAAATGTTAAAATGATCACGTCTATATCTTATTAAATAATATGTCTCAATTTTGGATTATAAATTATACTTTAGGGTTTTTATTTAAACGAGACAACGAGCAAGCCTCGAGATGAGCTACCTTGGCTCGGGCTCAGGCTCGACTCGTTTACAAATCGAGGCGATTTCGAGCAAGTTATCTTTGAACGAGCTTCAAGTGAACCACGAGCCGTGAGCTTCTTGAACAATCCTAATCAAGAGTAACTTTGGTCTTTAGATAGTAGTTGAGCAAGAGTTGGTATGTTTGGCCTTCAGTAGCATCTTATTTGATACTTTATTTTAAATTGGACATAGAGCTTACACCAAGTGTATGAACATTTTTTCATAGAATTTAGATTCTCATCAAACTATACAAACTCAATGAAATCTTACGTATAATCAATACCATCAACAAATTGTATGGAGTCAATACTTCAAATTGTCCTCAAGTTGAAGCGAAAGGACTTGCTTCGCAAACAGGTCATAATTCACCCAGTTAGCTTCATCATCTAAACGATTGCACCAGTTAGCTCATCTAAGCGGTGAGCTGTCACTTTTCGTTCTTTTAAGTCAACTTCACAATCTCAGTTTTAATACCCAGAACACAAGTCAAGTTTAGAAAACACCGTTGCGCCATACAATTAGTCTAATAACTCATCGATATTGGGAATGGGGCACTTATCCTCAATGATGATCTTGTTCAACACACATCCTCCACAAGTTGTCTTTCTTTTTAAGCAATGATACATGGCTGGAAAAAGACTCGCGGTGGGTTGTATAAATCCTGCAGACAACAACTGCTCCACCTGTTTTTCATTTTCTGTTTTCTGTGAATGAGGATTGCGATAAGGTCATATGTTAGGTGCGATTGAATTTCGGCTTTAAGGGATTGAATGCAACTAGGAAGAAAAATGTGGAAGAAATTTCTGTTCCTGAAATACTAGCTCATGATGAAAGGATGCCAAGGATTTGGGATGCGAAGGGTCTCCTCCACCTCGACAGCTAGCGATAAATTGTCTTTCATTTAATCAAAAATACTCCTAGCATGCACTGATATCAAAATACTCCTAGCATGCAGTGATATGGCTAATTCGACACTCGGGCTGATCATATTGCCGATTCCTGGCAGTATTGTTGTATGGTACATGTTTGCTTGGTACTATATAGATATTTGGATTTTGAAACTCATTTGCTTAAAATTCTAGTGCAACGCTTGAACAAGGTCCTCTCGGTATGCAATCGACTATTTTGTAGATAGCCATGAGTACAGATCCAAAGCTTCACCTTCGACGTGCATAGCAGCGATATCAACCTTATCATTATGAAAGATGTTATAATATCTGAAATATTTCTCAGCCTTTAATATCCAATATCCACCCACACGGGTCACCTCCACTAAAGGCTGGAGAAGCAATT
The DNA here is from genome assembly GCA_024085815.1 of Flaveria linearis. Taxonomy (NCBI): domain Eukaryota; kingdom Viridiplantae; phylum Streptophyta; class Magnoliopsida; order Asterales; family Asteraceae; genus Flaveria; species Flaveria linearis. The sequence continues at coordinate 15,482,556 of CM044013.1, forward strand.
TTTGTAGAGAGACGATGATGATTTTCCGTCCTAGAAGTTTCACCATCCTCATACTGCCTTAAACTGCTGCTATTTTTATCCCTGGAAAGTGTAAATGACTTGAGAGCTGTCACGTCATCTTTAAGAGACTCCATTGATTCCAATCGAGCAGCGATGGCTGCTAGTAGGGCTGCAACTGGGTCTGAACCAGGAATGTTGCCATCATGTTGATTGGTAGTGCTCCGGGTTGACAGTGTCATCAATTTCCCAACAACAAAACCAAATGATACAACTACAGAGCGATAGAAGGGAAAGTAGGATTACTGAACTAAAAGGCCCAATTCAAGAAGGTCCATTCTCCATATTACAAGCACTTCGGTAGAAAAAAAGAAGACATAAAGAAACTCAAAGCGGAAACAACCAATCAAATTGGCCTACAAACTGGGAAGTCATAGAACTGCTTATCTCCGCACTAAACTAGCATTTCGGAATTGCTTTGACGGAGTGGGTCAAGATGGGATCCCAGAACCCATTGAATCAGCTCCATCTGCTCCATAGACCCTTTTGGGTGGATCTTTTGTTCTTGTGGTGGTAAACTTTGATGGTATTGTATCAATCTGTCACCAGCACAATGACACTATGACAATATACTTGGATCAGGGTGTAAAAGATTCATCCAGATTTAAACTTTTTAAGGTTATCATATTTTATAAGTAATAATAATAATGATAAATTGATAATAATAACAATTAAATTAAATAACCCTACAGGTATGGGATGCAATTCTGGATCTAAGGATACAAAATGACAAGGAATATCAACAAGAAGCAGATGAAATCTTGGATAAAAAAGAATTTACTGCACATTATAAATGTTTCCGCATGAATACAAACACTCTTGGCATGTGTTCTAAGAATAAAATCTCTAACAACGCAATGCCAACCATATACTACCTAAAATCGGACACAATTGTGTGAAATATTATAAAGAAAGAAACAAAGAGAGGACCTTTAATGGCTTATCAAGCTCAAAACTGAAAGAATCATATTTTCTTGGCCTAATTAGACAAAAGGTTTGAACCTTTAGACTTTAGAGGGTCTCTTTCTTCTCTGGTGCATTCAGGATCGTTACAAGCAGCAGGTGGCATTCTTCATCCCACGCATGATTCCTAGTGGCTAAAAATTGTTCAAATAAAGAAATTGTTATGTTACATATCAAAAGAATGAATCTTCTTACACTGGTGTTGCTAATGATGCTTAATCAGCAGATTATCCATTTGAAGAATTGTGTCGTGATTCTGGCTGATTTCTTGCTACTCATGTCATTGTCACATCCTTTTATTTATACACTTGAACACAGGCGATCAATGTTCCAAGATGTGGCAGTTCTTGACAAATTCATTAGAGTAGTTGACATATTTTGACCAAAAGGGCGAAGATGCTCGTAGCCTATTTGTAACCATGGTTTTGATTGACCATTGTAATGTATTACAGCAGCTTTTTTTACGCTCTCGATGCTTGTATTCTTCTGGTAACCTAACCCTAACATGTGCCATGATTGTTCAATAGGTTGAACATGGCCCCTAAATGCAATCAATGCTGGTGGTAGAGTTCCAAGTTTCCATAATGTCAAATTCGACCTAAGGTTCTGCAACAATAAATCCCAATTTGACATCAAGTATAGATAACAAAAAAAAGAACATGGGTATAATTAAATAATATATGGTTATATAGTGTGTTTACCTCTTTGAACCATGCATGATATGTATCTCTAATGTTGGTTTTTCTCCATGCACGCAAGTTAAATACGTTCATCCCATAAGCCCAAGCGCACTCATTAGGGTCCAAACTTTTAGCCACCAGTGGGTGAGAAAAGTTGAAGTAGTTTCTGAACCGTTTAGACATGACCCATGAATCTTCCCCTTTACAAGTTTCAACTGCTCCATTGACTTTACTGTTAAGGTCAATTTCCCAGAGGGGAGATAAATCGCGTTGAATTACAACATCATCATCTAAAAAAACCACCTTATCAAGATTCGGGAAAAGCTGTGTAAAATGAACAATAAAAGTTAAAACAACAGTAATGGACCATCTGAAATGACCAAAAGAGAGATTTTAATTTACCTCTGGGAGATATATGCGGAGATGATTAAGCAATGATATGTACTTAGGGCTTCTAGCCTGTAATTTGGAGGCGAAAGTTCTCGGAGTAGTATTATCACCAAAATTAGCCCCTGATATATGATTTCCATGATAATAATTTTGAATTCCATTATGATTTTCCACAGCTTCAAGAACTGGAACATTGTCTCTGGTCAACCAGTCAAACTGATGAACACCTTTGACTTCAACAATGGCAGGGGAGATGGGATTTAAGGCAAACCATGAGTGCATGCCTGCATAAGTTTTTTTATCAGTTATCACATGGAAGACGATTTTCCCAGGTGTTAGAGAAGACTGGACTGCAGAAGTGACTACAACTGATGCCGCCAGAATATTGTCGGTTGAAAGGATAAAATGATAATATGAGTTGTCAGAAAGAAGCGGAAGTAATTCCGGAGATGGTAACTGTCGTCGTGCATGAGCATTAGATGAGTACTCATCGGTCAACCTTAAAGAGAGACAATGAATGCCTTTTGGAACCGAACTTGCTGCAAAGTGTTTGTTCATTAGTTCTTGGAGTTTAGATTCTCTAATCTCCCTTTCAGATCTTTCCATCTGTCAATTTTATCAACAAAAATATTGTCAAAGAAATTAAAAGGCACTGTATACAACCTAAATATAGTGAACTGACATACCATGCCTTTCAACACGATAGCAAAATCTTTGGCATTGTATGTGTTGCTATTTATTTCAGAGACAAGCTGTGTGAAGTTGTCAGGGATTTTAAGGTCAGCTGGAACTTGTTCGGTGTTCACTTGATTAAGAATGTGGTAGAAGTCTTTGACAAACCTCTGTTCCACCAAAGGGCAATGTTTAAGTTTCTTGAAACAAATGAAAAAGGTAAAAGGTGAAAGAAACTAACTTTACCCGTGAATCGTCACCCCTTCCAAGAAGCTTTGGACCCAAACGTCTGCCTAAACAATCTGAAGCATTAAAATACCAATTAAACAGTCATAAAAGGTTATAACTCAAACCAAGGAACCAAAAAAAGATACTAGTCACAAGCATATAAAGTATGATAGTACATACAAGGAGGTAACATTCCTTAACCAAAAGGGTGCACAAGAACCATGAGAAACATGTGTAGGATAGAAGAGGGAGAAAGGTATCACTCTATGTTTTATAGAAAAAGAAAGGTAGATGCAAAAGTACAAGTTTCTATAATGGAGATTTGTGATGGTAAAGATAATTCTACATGACCAATACCAATGTCTAGTCAAGCTCTAAATAACACTTTTTAATGTCGGAAAAACTGATTTTTCAAATCATTGAAAATTAAATCAATTACAAAAGGGAAGAAACGCTGAGGAAAATTGAAGATAAGAACTAAAAGATGAACTACTAAAGGCGATCAGACTTCGATTATCATTCATTCTATCCAGATGGTGATCCACCCAAAAACCTCAAACATTCATTCAGTTCACAAATATCAAGATGTAACCAAGACTGTATCCTATTGCGCCTGTAAATTACTACAAATTACTAATAATGTTATCGATTTGTTATTCAGTTTACTCAATTTGATATATCAAGAAGCAAATCAGATTGCTTGTTAAACTAATAAACCAAAATAACAATAAACAATCCTCATCAAGTCCACTTCTAACTGCAAAAGCACCCAAATTCAGACTTCTTGCCAGAACTTTGATAATGTCAATGAATCAAATCAAGATCTGATCTACAACCACCAAAGGGATGAAATCAAGAAACAAACAACAACCACAAAAATAAATCAACTTCAAGATCTAAAATGCAATCCCAATTTCACATCAATCACACCATCAACAATAATGAAATCAAAACCAAATCAAGAAAGATTAAGCAATGTACCAAACGATGAGCACTTGTTGACACCTTCAAGTGTAACCAAAGCGGTGAGAATGAAAACAAAAGGCAGCAAGAACGCAAGAATGAGAATAGTATGAAAAAGAGTTCGATAAGAAACATGACGAGCTGCAACTTTGATCTTCATCAAATCAACAAACCCATTACTGCTCGAGATCGTTACACTTCTCATGCTAGGTGAGAAGTGTAGCTGCATAATGAATCAATGATCCCCTAATTTCTTGACAAATTAACAACAACAACAACAAGAACCCTAACCCCACCGACGAACAACCCCCTGAAATCAAATCTACACAAAAACCCTCGCAAACACGTTCTCATCATACCAAGATCCACAAAAGATTGCAGTTTGAAGATACCCACTTGATCAATCAGTTTGTTCGACACCCAATGCGTTGAATTTATTGCAATTCAACGAATTGGCAAGATTAGGGTTTTGAAATTGAAACCCAGAAAAATTGTTGTGTAGGAATCTGTAATTGGAAAGAGGATCAGAGGGTGAATTGTTTGTTTGATGATTAACTGAATCGAATGAAATTGAGGGGGATTTATAGTATGGTTGTTTGTTCTTGAGAAATTGGTTGTGATTTCATCAAACGGTCCGATCCAACATTAATGGAGTTTTTGGGTAAACAAAACTATAAATCAAATCACAAAAGTTTGTTTTTTAATCAAAACCGCGTTCACCAAAGGAGAACATGGATACATGTACACATAAATATACGTTTATTAATACAAAGCTTTTTTTATATGTAACGTGTTAGTTGTATAATTTATTTGTAGTTTTGTACATAACGTTTTCCAGATGTAGTGACTAGTAAGAGAGGATGAGAGTCGGGGTAAATGGATATATAACAGTGTTATGTATTATTATTGAATTAAGATAACATGTATATGTATATATGTGGATCTTCACTTAAATTTGATTTTACTACACTTTACTCTGTGTATGCATATGTATATGGTCTTTTAGTTGTTTAATAGTGTGTGTTTATGAAAGAAAATGGCTCTAATGTTTATTTAAAACACAAAAGTCATTTATAGATGCAAAACAATTGAACTTCAAAATACTGAATATACAATTGTTCGTTGAATGTTTTGAAGTTACTGGATTGACTGATTGAGCTATACAATAATAATAATATTAACAAAAAAGGCAGAAGATTTATAGTGCACGCTTGTTTTAACTTAAGGGCTGTTTGACAGACTTTTACTCAGCATCTTAATGATTCAGATGTTTAAATGGTTCAACACTTAATGGTTTGGACTATTTGTTTCAAGAACAAATATCTAAATGGTTCAGACATTTTTCTGTGAATGGTTAAGCATTATGCTAATACTGAATGGTTAAGAGGTCTAATGCTGAATGGTTAAGAGGTCTAATGCTGAATGGTTAAGAGATCTAATGCTGAATGGTTAACACCTCTTATCTGAATTGGTAATACATTTTCCTTTAAATAGTTAAGCGATATACTAGCTTTTAATGGTTCAGACCTCTTAATGGTTCAGCATTTAATAGTTCAGACCTCTTATTGGTTCAGTATTTAATCATTCAGATATTACCAAACAGCCCCTTATTATGATTTTTCATATTAAAACATTATTGGTTCTTAGATGCGAAGTCCATAAGCAATTGGGGTTCCAAAAGGGCAGCAACCCCTTGACCGAGTTCAAGGAGATCGGGGTGTAGTTTTCCATAGGTAGTTTTGTGGACCCTTTCCATAAATAGGAGTTCATCATATTTGGTCATCTCTTTGATTCTTCTGGTTAAAAAAATCACACACAAAAAATCATATTTATTTTTATATCATCTGAGTTTTATTTGATTGATTTATTCATGCGAACTATTATTTTCAATCCGAAAATGTCCTACAAAATTTTCAGAATATCTATGTTACTGCATTCAAATCCCTTATAACTTTAACTAAAACTAATGATTTTTGATCAAATTAAGGAAAATTATATAGAGATGTACATATGAGAATACTCATTTGTTGGTGTTATGATTTGGAAAATGAGATTACATATAAAGAACAGAAATTTTCCTATTAAATCAATATTCATTATATCACCAATTGAAATTGATAAATTTTTGTTTGGGTTCTCTTTTGGAAAAGTTTTAATAAGATTTAAATATTTTGTTAGCAAAAATTAAATGAAATTGTATTTTGTGTTTGGATGATAGAAATTGTTTGTTTTTGGAGGTTAAAAGGACAAAAGTTACGCGGATGGTGAGATGGCTAGTGACAATTGTGGTTTTGACATGGTGAGGGTCGGTATCAGTGACACATTATAATAACAATGTTGTTGATGAGTTACAAATTATAGATAATTGGTGGAACTAAAAAAATACTCATATGAGAGTTTGAATAGATTGCTAACCATCCAAACATCATTTTCTTATAGTTTGTTGTTTAAATTAAAAGTATCCAAACATCATTTTCTTATAGTTTGATGTTTAAATTAAAAGTTTTATCTTCTTATAGTGACAATACTAGTAAAATAGTGAAAACACTCTATTTTATTTTATATTAAATGTAATTATGAAACATGTTTGATTCAATTTGCCCAAAACTTATACTTACAACATTCTACAAGTTTTGATGTTTTTTTTCTTCATATTATTCTAAAGTATAAAACATAAAAACGGGTTTTAATCTATATGAAATATCTATTATATCTACAAGTATAGTGAAAACAGATACAAGGTTTATTGGGATTTATAAATAAACTATATTTAAATGATATTTATTAATATTTATAACTACTTAAAAGTATAATATTCTACTTAAAAGTATAATATTCTAGAAAAACTTGTGTTATAAAACCAACCACCAAGCCACATGACGTTATAACTTATAAGATATAACATTTTAAATTGTAGTGTTATTTAAAATAGAGAATGACGCATTGAGTTAAGTGCATGAATCTTACCTCTATTAAATAAAAACCAATAAATATCCTAAACTTGAAGGGTTGAAATGTAGAACTTTTTCTCTTGAAAAATTTGTTATTACATTTAAGAAAAGTCATTAAACCTTTCACAATCTAAAAAAAATATGCACATTGAAATGACGGGTCAAGACTTTATACAATAATTTTATTGGCGTCATATTTTTAATCTTTTAAGTCTTTGGCACATTTATTATTCCTTCACTTATTTTAATCTCTACCACTATAATTATTATCACCGTTACTACAAATATTATTTAATATATTTTATATAAACCTTTAATGATTAGTTTACTTTTGAAGAAAAAAAGACACCTTACCTTGTCTTGTCGGCGTATGAATGTGGGTGTTTCATTTCTAAAAATATTAGATCTTTTAACTATAAACTATTTATCATTTTTATTAATTATCAATAGTACTTAAGAGTATACAACACACAATATAAATTTAAAAAAATTTATCAATTAAAAACGACAAAAGAAAAACAAACTGTTATAAAAATATTTTGATATACAGATTATTATAACTATCAAAAGAGTTCAAAAAAACATAAAAGTAATGAATTAAAACATTGTTAACCTTTAAAATTGTAGTCAATTAAGATTTAACATGGGTAGAAAAAGTATCCTAACAAGAACAAAAATATGATGCAAAAAACGTTAAATAGTTAAAAAGAAATGAATAAAACTTTTAGATATGTTACAATCTCACAATTTTATTAATAAAAAGTGGTTAAATATTTAAAATTCCACATCATATAAACGTTGCTCCCTGTTTGATGAAATCAACTTAAATTTTAATAAATTTAAGTAGTTAAGAGAAAAAGAAACAAACAGTTGCAAAATAATAAAGATAACACATTTTGGTTATATGTTCATTGCATGCATTCTTATTTAAAAAAAAAAAGAAAAAAGAAAAAGAAAGAAAAATAAAAATAAAAAAAATAGACCTACTCAGGATCCTAACAAACAACGGTATACATTCTCACATGTTTTTTAAACAACAAAATCACACACCCATGATCGACTTTTAAACTACAAAAATGTCTACGACTGGATTTGACTTCTAAGTTTCTCATCACTTGAGAATGACAAAAAACACCTTGATGCCATTAAACTAAACACTTTTAATATTTGCACATTTATGTATCACTTGATAAATTATCACTATATGTAATTTAACGGGCTGCAAAAATAAATAATGGCTATAATGATGTCGCGTTAAATACATGTGGGGACAAAGATGATACGAAAGCACACAAACCATGTCTAAATAAAGCAAGGTGCACATGGTTCGAATAGTTTGATTCCATTCTTGCAGGTTTCATCATAAAGCTTTCATGATATCATTACAACTCATAAAATTCAACTTCACCTTGTCAAGATCAATAGCGCATTTCAAAGGTCCTACATTTTAGTGCTATGCAATTAGATTTCTGTCTTGTTATTGTTGTTTCTTTGCTTTAAGGTATGCATCTTATTCTTGTGACAAGATATCACATTTACAAATGCACCTTTTTAACCATGAGCACTCGGTACCGGTAAACTCATGGCATCTGTCAATTCTCTACTAACCAATGAGATAAGATAAATCACAACTTGTATAGCAGATGGCCTTCGGAAAGTTATGACAGGAAGAAACAAAATTCAAACCTGAGACATCTTTTAGAGGAGAATCAGTGTTTACTACTGCACCACTTACAAATGTACCTTCAACTGGCATCAAAGTTCAAACTTCAATCCCCATTAAGGGTCATGTGAGTTTGTTATCAATAACACAGTAGCTAAATCAGATCTTAATGATAAAGATTATCAGTATCAACAATTAAGCATCTAATATGTTACAAGTATCAAGAATAAAAGCATATAAGTAGAGTGAAAGTCCATCATTTAACTTATCGGAAAATGGAAAGAGTAAGAATATGCATACTTAAACAGCACCAGCTTGCTGTGATTTTTTCAACATGGAAGCATGCTTTTGGCCTGCAAGATGGAATCTGAAAACTGCATCACTATTGCAAACAACATTGCAAATTACACAAGTTCTCACAGCATTAGCCGCAGCCCCACCTTCCAATACCCTCCGTCTCTTCATCTCCAAGTCTTGAGGAGTCTCCGCCTTCTTTTTATTTCCAGAACTGCCCTTCTTAGGATTTTCTACGGGTCCTATGACCGGGTTAGTTGTAGTGGTGGAAGTAGTAGCAGCAACAGAAGCAGCAGAGTTTAATTTCTCCACGTTTTTTATGTGCTTCTTACCCAATTTATGTTTATAAAGAACATCCTTAGTGTTGCACTCGATTTTACAGATCTCACACCAGACAGACTGGACAACTTTTGTTTTCTTTGGGATCTTTTTCCAGGGCCCACGAGGTTGGACGGTTGGAACTGGATTGGTCCATGTGGTTTGGGTAGGGATTACTGGCAGGTGCTGTTGTGAAACATCTTGAGGTATCGTTGCACCCTGCAAAATTAGTGACATTAGTTGATGAATTAAATGCAAAAAACCAATATCTGCAAGTATACCTTCTCAGTTCTCACAGATGTATCATACATACAGATCTCTATATTGCAAACTGTAACAAGTATTCCCAAAAGTGAAATTACTAAATCTAGATTACACAATAGCACCAACGAATTGATTAATCAACATATTTGCGGTTTTATCGCAGACCAATCATTACACTCGGTTAAAGTGCAAAGAAAACAAGAACTAAAACATGTTCAAGCGAGTGATTCTGTGTCAATTTTAAAACTTCGTACAGGAAACTAAACTAAGATGAATGAAACAACAAACTATGTCCTTCTTTAGTGTTATTTTCTTCTTTTTTGTGTTGCTTTTGTTCTCCTTTTGCATTTTAACAAGTGCAACGATAATAGCTAAAAGTATGATTGCCCAAAAACACATTAATCTTATAGTAATACTGACATTGAACATATCAGTAACCAGTCAATTAGCTGAAATTCGTTTCAGTAATTAACTAAATTAACAGCTATGTAAATAGTGGGCTCTACCGCTAATAACATCTGCAACAACAAAATCAGCGAACATTTACATCCAATTATCCAAAGCAACATAATGTTGGCATATGCAATGGAGCATGATTGACCAAGTTACCACAGCCAATAGTTGTCGAAGGCGCAAGGTGCACTCAAGGCTCAAAGACTCAGTCTTTGGGCCTAGAAGCAATGTGCTTTAAAAGCGAGGGCTAGTGTAACTGTTTCAGACATGTTCAAACGATTTTTTACTCGAATTTAGCCAGAAAATGGCCTAAATTTGCAACTAAGTTCCTGAAAGTGGGCTTTTGACAATAGAACCATAGCCATTGAACAAGATTTAAGCTTAACTTGAAATCTGTAATGTCAGACATACTAAAAAGCTGATATGAATGTTGTTCCTAACTAATAACCAAAATTTTCAATGAAGAAACAGTTCTTCTACTATCAAATTCCTCAGCATTATCATCATCCTCTACACTAACACCACTCCTCAAAAACCAAAAACATAACTAACTTCCCAATTACAAATCTTGAAGACCGAAACAAACCCTAACAACAACAACAACAACAACAAAGGCATAGGGACATACAACTGCATACGGAATGTTTGTGTTTCCATCTGCCGCCCAACTGTGAGCCGCAAGGTCCGTAGCATAAGCATTCGGTACCGCGGCACCGAATGCGTGAGGGTAGGTCATGCCACCGGCATGGTGAGCATTGTAGTCACCACCCGTGTGGCTAATTGAATATGACCGAAGATACGGGTCAATACCGGGCGGATCCGGATCGGTTCGGAGGCCGGTGAGGTGCGATTCGAGTTGTAGGTGGTGGTGATGAGGGTAAGGGTAAGGGTTAGGGTTTTGTGTGGGGAAATGGGAGTAGTAATGGGGATGTTGGTGGGTGTAGAGATCGGAGAAGCTAGGTTTTGGTGGTTGCATCGTTTGATGACGGTCGGTTTTGGGATTCGTGCGGCGGTGGTGCTGGTGGTGGTGGTGGCGACGGTGGTGATGTGGTGGTGGTGAAATGTTCGGAAATTGAGAACTTAGGGTTCGAAGGTTCGGTAGTTGGTGATTAATATTATGGTCCCTTGAGTATCAGGTTATCTGCAGCTTTAGTCCTTCTACTTCTAATTTTACGATGCAAGTCAAAAGGATATAGATACGTTTTGTTCACGCTCACACGGTCGTAACTTAGGACTAAGGATGCAAACGAGTCGCTTCGTCAATTCATTTGAGCGTGATTTTGTTTAAGTTGGGATTTTATTGTATTTGAATGATGCAGCCCAACATGGGGATAGACCACTGATGAGGAGCAGGCCATATTAAGAGGTCATAAAGGCAGGCCCAAGCGAGAAACCCGTATGCCAAGAAGGTTGTGTGATCGAGTCAAAACATAATTTTCTGGTTTGTAGCTTAGAGAGTCCATGATCCTATTATTCCACTTTCTATCCATGATTTCTATTATCATTTAATTTAGTTATTTTGTTACTGCATTTTTCCTTTCATTGTTATGTATTTAAGCATTTGAATTGAGTAATAGAAATATCAGAAGATTGCCCCAACTTTGTGAACTCTCTCTTCTTCAATTCTTGGAGCTTGACCCACTCTACGAGTTGCCATCATTGAACTTGAGGTTAGGGCTCGTCTATAAGCTTTGAATATAAAGTATCATCTTTAGTCAATTTGTAGACCTAGAAACTCTAGATGTAAATTGTTATTGCTACCACTTGATTTCTTCTCTCTGTCTCTTTCACCGGGCTCATCTCTCTCTTTGTTTGGCTGGTGTGCCATTTACTCATGCGTGCCTTCTTCACCAATTAGTTGTTTTGTTGGTATCGTAATTAATTGGCCTTTGTTTATGCCTAGGAAACGTTTGATGAAATGCATCACTACTTTCTTGTCAAGTGTGATTTCACTAGATATATTTGATTGTTCATCACTAGTTTCCTTGTTTATCCACTCTTATCTTATAATGTTAAAGTTGGAGGTCTTGTTAATTTGAGATCCCGTGTGATTTAAGGTAAACTATCCAAGTTATATCCTGTATTTACTTGCATCTGTTATGATATTTTATTATTACGTTTAGATTTTAGTTTAGCTCATGTGGTCTAACAGGCACTTGTGAGTTAAAGTCAATATTTATATGTAACTTTGGTCTTTGGGAGTCTTACACATCACAGATTCACTTTGAGTAGTCCCTTACAAACTTGCATCAAGTAGTCAAGTTAACAAATATCAGGATCATGTGATTCCGTGAGAAGTCTAAATGATCTATTAGGTTATTTTAACCTTACTAGATTCTAACTTTCACCTCTAAAATGGCAAATAAAAGATAAAGAGTCTAAAGAAGATACATCCCTTATATGTTAGATAAAAGATAAGAGTCCACAATAATAAAATTTGAAAAAGGACCGAAATTTTTCATTTTGCTACAGGCCTTCAAAAGCCAAGAAGCTTAAGCCGCGCTTAAGTGTAATAAGCTATGAAATGAACCTTTATTTTCATTTTACTATTTAAGGGTTTGTTAAATACACCCTCGATGTATCTTCCTATTGATTTGATTGAATTTGATTTTTTTTTTGAAAAAAAATGTCTACATTAAGATGTCCTTATAGGACCTTGTATACACCCATACTCAAGGTCTGAAAAGGAGGAATAACTAGCGTGACACGAAGGTTACATTGACTCTGTGGTTTTCACAACACAAGTTGAAGGTCGTCAGTCGTCGATTGTCACACTATTGTTAGATCTATACAACTGCATTGCATAAGAGTAGAACTTGCACAATAGATACTTTTGTAGGCAAACTAAAATGAGGGGAATGTGAAGATGCATAGAAAGGGTCAACCATATTTATCAGGATGACTTTGATCCAGTGCATCACATAACAACATTAGTGACATAAAGCAAAATTATATATTATATTACCACCGATTAGTGTAACTGCTGGTTGAACTCATCTGGACCGTTGAAACAAGCTGAGTGATGCATACGGATAGCATATATATTTTGATAAAAAAATTTCGCACAGATTCAGTTTTAAATTGGTTATTACTAATACTAAACTACACACACAAAAGACAAGTGTACCTGTCATGAGGTAATATAGTGTTGGTAAGAATCGAGTATCAATCCGTGGACACACTAAGCCTACTCAACAACCCTCATAATTGACTATCAAATTTGACTTAGAAAATGATAAGTTAAATAAAATAACAATAAATAAAGATAGATAAAGATAGATTGAGACTTTTGGTAATTCTTTCAATAAAGTAAGACTGTTATCCTAATTTAGATTACACTTTTGTAATTGTGATGAATTGGTGGTGTGATTAAAGATATTGATTAAAGTAATTGTGTTAATGTTTATAAATAAAGATACATAAAGATAGACTGAGACTTTTGATGATTCTTTCAATGAAGTAAGACTGTTATCCTAATTTAGATTACACTTTTGTAATTGTGATGAATTGGTGGTGTGATTAAAGTTATTGATTAAAGTAATTGTGTTAATGTTTAAAAATGTGAGCTGCCGTGATTTCTCGTATATCCGCTCCGTAGTGACTAGGACCACGTCAGGTTGACATTTACTGCTTAGGTCAAAGCCATAGTAATGTAGGTAAATCTTTTGTGACCTTTTCGACATACGATTTCTGAAAACATAACTTAATGTAAGAAGAGAGTTGATCAAGTTCATTTTCAACATACCATTAATTTTAGAAAACCATAACAATTACTGTAGATTTCTCAGACTAATAAAAGGAAACCCGTAAATGATCAGAAAGTTAAGATGATATGATTTCTAATAACTATCTCTAGTTAATTAATCATAGATTTGTTATGAAGATCGGTTTCAGGAATAAAAGTTGATCATACGTTTTTCAACCGTGTATGAAAATCACAATTACAAATCATAAGTTTATAACTTCTCATTCAAATGTAGGTGCTACCCATCGAAAGTTTTTCCAAGACCACCATAACATTAACACAATATAAATCACACATTAGTTTATCAAAAGTTATATAATGTTTCACTAAATTAGGATAACAAAAGAAGTTTAGCTCATAATGAGCTTGAACATAACAACAGGGATAGAAGATAGTAATAAAATCATCGATAAATTAGAACAATCAAACCGGTGATTCACTATGGATGATGTTAAACGATCCTGAGCTTCTTCTAAGTGTTGAATGGACCTCCAAAACCTTCTAAGGACCTCCAAAGGCTGGGTTCCCGGGAGGGAACACCAGTACGTCACCTCCCAAAAGCTCTTTTCAAAGTTGCAAATGAAGTCCTTTTTATAGGCTTTTTGGAGTGTTTAAGCATGGCCCCGTGCCTAAAAGACACGGCCCCGTGCTAGTACAATGTAGGTAAAAGTTGGTCGGCTCGTACGCTCAGATGTTGTCGGGTACGGCCTCGTGTTTAATAGGGCACGACCCCGTGTTTGTGGTAGGGCACGACCCCGTGCCTCCTGGGGCACGCCTCCGCGCCTCGGGTCAGGGAACCGTACTTTTTGTCTTGTCGGACTGACAAACACGGGGGTGTGTTGATTTTAGTACGGGGGTGTGTTTCAGGCTAGGCATGGGGGTATGTTTCAGGCTGGGCATGGGGTGTGTTTCAGGTTGGGCATGGGGTGTGTTTTAGGCTGGGCATGGGGGTGTGCCAAATGAGGCACGACCCCATGCTTGAATTCCGGAGCTTGGTTTTCTTCAATTTCTTCCTTTTTAAGCTCATTTTGTTCATCTTGGTCTTTTCCAAGCCTGAAAACACAATATGAACGATTTAAGTATCAAATCATCATTTTCAGTAAAAGTTTTTGAGATAATTGATATGCAACTGATATGCTTTATATGTATAATTTGGAGCACATCACTGAGATAAAATCTTATCCATTTAAACTCGACGTTAATGACAGTTACAAGGTGGTTTAGGGCGGTTTCTTCCTCCGCTTTCTCCTACCCACGTGGCCGACAACTACCACTTCCCTACATTCTTTGCCTATTTATGGAGAATATTGTCGTAAGAATAGACATTCCATCTTTCAATCCCACCAGTGGCTGAGGATAGTGCAGACCGGGGGTGGGGGGGTGCCGCCCTTCCTCTTTTTTTCATTGGTAGTGTTAAATTTTAGTCCGCTGGTGTAAATTTTTGGCCCGATAGTTTAAATTTTTATATAAATATCGAGTTCGCTCCCCTAAAAAAATTTAATTTCGCCCCCGCCCCCTACGGGAATGTTCAGGCTCCGCCTCTTACTCCTACAACCAAAGTGGCCATTACCACCTCTCAATCGACCATCGTTGTTGCTCAATCATCCATCACTACCCCCAATCAGCCATCATAACCATCCAATCAGCCCTTGAGGCCACCTAATCGATTATCGCTGTTGTTAAACCATATGTCGTTGCACTTCCCCCTATTATCATCAAGTAACTGATTTGGATTTTTATCATTTATTTTATATTAGATTTTCCAGATTGGTGAAGACGATGAAGTCAAGTCTTCTTCCTTGAAATAGCAAAATGCTTTTTGTGTATCATTGAGTTTTTTTGTTTTTTAAAATTTTATTTCTGTATATGTTTTATTTAATGAAATTGATGTGGGTTTGATGAAATTATGAATTTATGGCTTAAAAGTAATTTTTTTTAGATTTCTTCGAGCTATTGACTAGAATTTATGGTACCTGGATGGTTAAATCGCTTAAGATTGCAGTAGTTAAGTGGATTTCAACCTTGATTGAGGTTTTGTGGTCGCAAGACAACACTGTTATATTGAATAGGTTGTTAAATGATGCTATGATTGGGTATGAAGCCATGATAGTCAACTTGGGATATTTTTTCAATGTTATATATGCAGAAATTTTCAATTCATGCTTGCTGTTAACATATTTTGTGAAATATAAAGAGAATCTAGTGTGAAATGTGATGATTTTGATGTAATTACAACTGTCAGGAGCGAATCGAAGGAAGCTAACAACAAAAGTACTGCTCTTGAAGGTAATGTTTATGTCATCTATGTTAGTTTTAATTCTTTGTATTGTTTAGTAGTTAAAACTTTGTACTTAGATTGTATAGATTGAATGGTATAAGGACTAGTAGGTAAATAGTTAGTTCTTTCTAACTCCTATAAATAGGTGGTTTAAAATGTATTTGGTATCACTTTCAAGTATTAATCATTGAGTACCGTTAATTCAGTTTGTAACATTTGGTATCAGAGCGGTAAAAGGCTCTCGATCCAACGTCTTTCTCTCTCGATCTTGATCATCTTCCCTTGATCATTCGACCCGAATTCTTTAAGTCACGATTGAATCATACGATCCGCATGAATTCATCCATTGAATTCGAAATTGCAATCATTGTCGATTGCAATCGCGAGTGATTCACACCAATTTCGAATCCTTGATCCAATTTGATGGCAGACCACAATAGGCAGGTGGTTCTGAAGGACATCAGTGATCCGATTTCGTTCAAGATTCCAAT
The DNA here is from genome assembly GCA_024085815.1 of Flaveria linearis. Lineage (NCBI taxonomy): Eukaryota > Viridiplantae > Streptophyta > Magnoliopsida > Asterales > Asteraceae > Flaveria > Flaveria linearis. The sequence goes on from CM044013.1 coordinate 15,498,966, forward strand.
TCTCACGCCGACAAATTATACCTCCTGGGCGATAAAGATGGAGGCATTCATGGATGACTAGGGGCTCTGGGATGCCATTGAACCACCCACGCCAGGCGCAGAAGATGCCAAACTGGGCAAGAAGGCAAGTGCCTTCATATTCCAATCTTTGCCAGAGGATGTATTGATGCAAGTGGCTGCATTCAAGTCCACAAAAGACATATGGATTGTATTGAAGAAACGCTTTGTGGGAGAAGATAGGGTAAAACAGACCCGAATTCAAACTATTGATCATGAGTTTGAGATGCTGGCCATGGAGGAGAATTAGTCAATAGATGAGTTCGCAGGGAAGATGGATGAACTGGTGTCAAGATACAGGGCTCTGGGGACAACGATAGAAGCCTCCAAACAAGTGAGAAAGGTGTTGAAGGCGGACCAGACAGATTTCTCCCCATTGTAGCTGCTCTGATCTTGAGGCAATGACTTTTGAGGAATTGGTAGGAAGGTTAAAGGCCTATGAAGAGAAACTGAAACCAGCCTCCTAAGGCAAGAGTTCCTCAGGACAGCTTCTTTTAACAAAGGCTGAATGGCAAGAAAGGGCAAGGAGTGAGTCCAAGCCTGAATGCCAAAGAACCACTGCCTCAGGGGAGAATCAAAGTAGGGGAAAGGGGAGAGGAAGATATGTGAAGGGTAGGGCAGGCAAGCCCAACCATGATGGTGGTAACAAGGATGCAAACACCACCAAGAAAAATAAAAGAAACATGGGATGCTACAATTGTGATAGATTGGGTCACTTCTCAAGTGAGTGCAGGGCTCCTAAAAGAGGAGATCAGGAAGCACATCTGACCCAAACCCAAGAAGACCAAGAACCTACCCTGTTGATGGCAAAAGTGACCAAATATTTAGGCCTACTTGAGGAACAGAATGTGTTCCCTAAAACTTTCCCAAAAGGAGAAGACTCTTGCTCATGGTACCTTGATAATGTGGTCAACAATCACATGACTGGCATAAAAACCCACTTCACAGAGCTGGATGAAGCCATTAGTGGCAAAGTGAAGTTTGGGGATAGGTCAGTGGTTGTAATCAAAGGCAGGGGATCTATATGCTTTTAATGTAGAAATGGAGAGCATAGAGTAGTGACAAATGGTTACTACATACCTGCTTTGATGAGCAATATATTGAGTTTAGGTTAATTGGATGAGGTGGGATGTAAGATCCTGATGAAGGATGGGCATGTGTGGATCTATGAGAAGAGTGGAAAGATCTTGATAAAAGTAAAGAAATCAAAGAGCAGACTACAAGATCAAATTACAAGTCACTAGCCCAATGTGTTTATTAATAGCCATGCATGACTTAGCCTGGACATGGTATGCAAGGCTGGGACATTTAAGTTTTGATTCCATAAATAAATGTCCAGACGCAAAATGGTAAGGGGGATGCCTAAGATTGATCATAAGTCACAACTATGTGAGAGTTGCCTAGTGGGAAAGCACAGGAGTCAACCTTATCCGAGTGCAAGTAGTTTCAGGGCGAAAACTTCATTTGAGCTTGTCCATGCTGACCTATGTGGACCATTAGACCACCCACACCTGCCGGGAACAAGTACTTTATGCTCCTGGTAGATGATTTTTCAAGATACATGTGGGTGTTCATGCTCAAGTCAAAGGATGAAGCACCTGCAACATTCAAAACCTTCCAGACCCAAATTCAGGTAGAAACAGCTCACAAGCTCAAAGCTCTTAGAACTGACAGGGGGAGAATTCACCTCAAAGACATTTAAGCAACTGTGTAATCTGGAGGGAATAAAGAGGTACCTGACTGCTATTTACTCTCCATAACAGAATGGAGTTGTGGAGAGGAAAAATCAAACAATTATGGGCATGGCTAGGTCCATACTAAAGGCTATGAAACTGCCGTTAGACTTCTGGGCTAAAGTAGTAAGACACTCTGTCTTTCTGCTAAACAGATGTCCAACCAAGGACTTAGAGGACATGACTCCCTATGAAAAATTGTATGAAAGAAAGCCAAAATTGAAGCATCTAAGGGTATTCGGATGTAAGGCATATGTCAAGGTTCCAAGCCATCAAGTCAAGAAGTTGGATGATAGAAGCACTCCTATGGTACACCTAGGTATAGAACCTGGTACTAAAGCTTATAGGATGTACAATCTAGTGACTAGCAGGATTGTAGTTAGTAAAGATGTCAAATTTGAAGAAGAGAAACCATGGCAGTGGGACACAAGTGAACTTGATAAGCCTAGTAAGAGATATGCCAGGTTTGGCATGACTATAGCTTCCTCTGATCAAGATGATATCTCATTAAGAGGACAAGTACCTGATCCAGTAAATCAGAGTCCTGACAGAATATTTCCCAATCATACTCCTTTGAACACTGATCAGCTCACCCTAAATTAGCAGGAGTTGAAAGTGAAGAACAAGTACCACTAGCAGATGGAATGGAGGATTCAGAGGGTGAGAGTGATGGTTATTATTCAGGTGATGATCAGATTCCCAGGGCAAGTTATGATGACACCCCACCAAAAGGTTTTACAAGCCTTAATGATGTGTTCAACAGGCAGTCTGAAGGAGGGTCTGAAGGAAGGTCTGTGATAATAGGAGTGTATGTGGATGATATTATAGTCACTGGTTCTAGCTCTAGAATGGTTGAGGAGTTCAAAGTCATGATGAAGTCCAAGTTTGAGATGGCTGACATTGGGTTATTAAACTATTAGTTAGGCATAGAAGTGAGACAAGAAGAGAATGGTATTTTTCTGAATCAATCATGGTATGCCAAGAAGATATTGGAAGATCAAAAAATGTAGGAGTGTAATTCAACCAAAACTCCTATGGACCCGGGGTTGAAATTAGGAAAAGATGAAGATCATGAATCTGTGGATGCAATAATGTATAGAAGGGTCATTGGATGCTTGAGATACCTAACTCAAACTAGACCTGATTGAGTTATTCAATGGGTATAGCAAGTAGATTTATGGAATCCCCTAGAAAGACTCACTGGCAAGCAATTAAACACATCTTAAGATACTTAAAAGGAACACTAGATCATGGTATTTGGTACAAGTGTGGAAAAGTTGATGATTTAGTAGGTTATAGTGACAGTTCACATGCTCCTACTAAGGCTGGTGGTAAAAGCACCACAGGGATGGTGTTTTACTATGGAGGAGAGCCTATAAGTTGGGTAATGTAACATTTCGTATTTTCGTTAAATATAAGTTAACTTCGTTAAATTCTTGTAAGGACCTTTTATGCCATTTATGAAACGTTGTGGGCTATTCTTGTTTCATTCCTTGTTTACTTAAAGTTTCTAAATCAATTAAATAATAATATTAATAATAATAATAATAACAACAACAACAACAACAATAATAATAATAATAATAATAATAATAATAATAATGATAATATTTATAAAAATAATAATAATGATGATACTAATAGTAATAATTTATAAAAAAATTATTAACTTAAAAGTGTTTAAAACTTAACTAAAATTAGTGGGTTGTTTTTGTCATTTATTAAACTTTAAAAGGAAGTTTTAAGCATAAAATGATAACAAGTCAAACTACAGGGACCATTTCTGTAAAATTATTAAACCCAAGCCATTCCCCCTTCCCCCCCCCCGCCCCGTTTTTCTGGCAAACCGCCGGCCACCTGCCGGCTGTAGCTCCGGCGAGGGCAAAAGCCTCGATTTTTTGAGTTTTAGCCAGAGAAAAGGATTCCTAACCGTTCACGAAAGGGATTCGAACCATTGGGTACAATTTAATTAAGTTTAACATCGGTTACAAGGGCGTTAGAGCTCGAGTAACCGCCGATCATTAAGCACATAATGTTCGGGCATTAAACACTAACAATAATCAAATTAATTCAACCCAAACGAACGTCTATCGATCTATAATCGATTGCTACCTTCAATTTCACCTGAAATACTCAAACTCATTGCAAACGATCCTCTCCCCAACCCGAACCTTCAACTCTTTCGAACTTTGTCCTCACGCCAATTATACCCTCAATCGACAGAGGGCTTTCGTCCATAGAGCTCAGTAAAGGTTATCTATGCAACGAATTGGATTAACATCATCATTTGAACATCAATCAATCACTTCGTAAGTCGCGGCCTGTTCATCGTCTTGTTCATCTCCAATCCCTCATCATTTGGGTAATTACAACATGCTTTGTACTCGTTTAAACATGGGGAACAAAAGCCCCATGATTATTGATGATAACCTATTCGAATTAAACTTCAATTTGGTGCAAATCGTATTAGGGTTCTTATGAATTTGGGGGAAACTTTTTAACTTGGGTTAAAACAAATTGGAAACCAATATAAACCGCGGTTGAGGCCTTGGTTCACTAGTTCCATGTTCACCTTCCAACTTAGAGGTCACGGGTTCGAACCCGGTGACCTCCAACGTTTTTTTTAAACGTTTTGCAACTTTTAAAATATATAAAAATTCTAAAAATTACAAAAGATTATTTTTATAAACTTCGTGTATTTTAAATCATGTAGATATTTTCTGTAAATTTATTTACACAAATATCCTTATATTTTATTTAAAAGTTTAAAGGGAAGGTTATAGTTAATATATATTTATAAAAATTTAGACTTAAAATACTAATTATTATTTCAACCATTGTTTATTTAGTTGTCGATTAAATCGTGTTCATTTTTATTACAAAACCCAAATTAAACTTTATAAATAATACTAAATTTTTTTTAAATGTTATTCTTGTTCCATATTTTAGAAGTGACCGGTTCAAATACAAAGTCAATATTATGTAAAAAGTGTGAGAAGCAATCAGGAAGTGACATGTGGCATATTTTTAAAAATAGAAGGAGGGGTATTTTAGGAAGTGTAATTTATTAAGATGAAGGTGTGCCATATATCGATTGTTTCTGTACGATTGAGGTTTTCAACAGAATTTTCAATTTATCGTTGAAGATTCAAACAATCGAATCGTTGAAATTTTCAATTGATCAATCGTTGAAGATTCAAACAATCGAATTTTCAATTTCAATCGTTGAAGATTGCTTTACATCAATTAGTTCAGCGATGTCGACGAGAGATGATCAGTTTGGTACGTATGAGGACGATTATATACTGTAATTGAAATAGTATGTTAATTTTCGCACCGTAATTTTGTCGTTTTGATCATCGTTGTGTCTATACTGTATGATTTCTGTGAATTTTGTTATTGATTGACATCATCATTGTGTCATAGGTATCATCATTGTGTCATAGGTATCATCATTATGTCATAGGTATCATCATTGTGTCATAGGTATCATCATTGTGTCTTTTGTATCGTCATTGTGTCTATACTGTTAGATTACTCTGGACATTATCAAACTGATTGTGTCAGGTTTAGAGGTTCATTGTGTCAAGCAAGCATGATTGTGTCAGGTTTAGAGGTTCATTGTGTCAAGCAAGCATGATTGTGTCAAAATCTATCTTTGTGTCATCTCTTTGTGAAGGTGCATTGTGTCATGTTTTGGGGATTCATTGTGTCATGAAAGCTGCTTATAATATGTCTTTTATGAAGGTTCATTATGTCATGAAAGCTGCTTATAATGTGTCTTTTGTAAAGGTTCATTGTGTTATGATTGGGGATTTATTGTGTCTTTTGTATTGTCATTGTGTCAGAATAAAACAATTATTGTTAATCAATTGGTTACGAACAAAGACGAATTGTGTTTTTGCAGAGTTACCTGGAGGGAGCGAACGAAATGAAGCAAAATTCAGTGTACCTGTTAAGCAAAAGACAAAAGGTAGGCCGAAAAGAATGAAGTCAGCTCGTGAGTTAGCCATCGAACAAGCAGGAAAAAAGTTGAGAAATTGTGGGTTTTACAAACAACCTGGTCACGTTATACACGGTTGTAGTTTATATCTTCAAAGCATTAAGGATAAACAAGTTTTAAACAGCTCAACAGTTGATTCTATGCCTATTCAAGAATAGGATTCATTGTGTCATAAGATTTATTGTGTCATATACTCATTGTGTCATTATATTCATTATGTCATTATATTCATTGTGTCATAATACTCATTGTGTCATGTTTGAAGAGTTTTGTTTACGTTTGATTTTGACGATAAACAAGTTACTAAAATACTATTGTGTAATGTAAAGCAACATATAGTAACAAATATTAACATGCCAACAAATAGCAAAATATAATAACATGCCAACATACCAAATTACTATTGTTTCAAATTACCATTGTGTCAAACTACCATTGTGTCAAACTACGATTGTGTTAAATTACCATTGTTTCAAACAATCATTGTGTCAAACAACTATTGTGTCAAACAACCATTGTGTCAAACAACCATTGTGTCAAATAACCATTGTGTCAAACAACCATTGTGTCAAACAACCATTGTGTCAAACAACCATTGTGTCAAACAACCATTGTGTCAAACAACCATTGTGTCAAACAACCATTGTGTCAAATTACTTTTTTGCCCCTCCGCCTGTTAGCAGTTTTTCACTTATTTACATTTTTGCCACCGCGTTTTTTTAAACCATTGATCTATTTTAATGAGTTGATCCAATGGCCAGAATTACTTCTCACCCTTTTTAGGAAATATAGCATTTGTAGCATATCCTCTCCCATTTTATAATATAAACAAATCGTTTCCACGAAAATATAATTGGTTTCGTTTGTTAAATATAATTGACAAAACCCCCAAACCTTAAATAGAACCCTAGCTCATAATAATTCATTGAACTTAATATTAGACTTTAATCTTGTGCTTAAATATATTTAGGTGTCTTGTGACGATACAACTTGGAACGACGTTTATTATTATTTTTATTAATCTTCATTACATACTTATTGATCAAGTGAGTTTCCTTGCCCCTTTTTATCTTTTCACACTAATTTGAGGTGAAACATGATTACTTATACATAATGCACTTGTAAATGTTTAGACTTGTAAAGCACTTGCAGTTCATACTTTTATTTGTCATGGTTATTCGTGTTTTGTAAGTGTTTATATGAGATACATATTTCTGTTTGCAATCATTAACTATTGCTAGCCTGACGACGTCTTAGATCTTTGGGCCTGACAATCCTATTTGGTGCTAAAGCCGAGGTATTGCCGGCTCTTGATGACGTATGCTTGGTCATCATGGGAACCAAATACACTTAGCCAATCTTATATACTTGTAATCAAGTTGAGGTTTGGTTGTAACGATATGTGTTCTATAACCTTACTTATAACTTATGACATGAATTGCTACTTGTAACCTTATCATATTATGTATGAAAACCTTGGAAACTCACCAACTATTTTTAGTTGACCTTTTATTTTTATCATGTTTCAGGTAATCCTCAAGTTTAAAGTGAACTTTTGAAGCTTGCATAATCTAGGACTTGGACCTAGTTAATGAAATAAAAAGATTATATTTTGTCATGTTATGTTTGAAATTATTTCATGCTTGAGACTTACGCTTGTAATGTTACCTTTGCAACTTATGAATAATATATTTGGATTTAATAATAGCGTTATGTAGCTATGAACGATCTTAACTCTCATATCTCGACGTTTCGACATCAAGGTTGGGGTGTGACAGGTAAGTCAAAAGCAAGATACATTGGCTTTGTCTTCATGTGAGGCAGAGTTTATGGCTGCAACAGCTACTACTCAACAAGTCATTTGGTTAAAAGGTGTGTTGGAGGATTTGACAGGTACTGTTGGATCTAGATTGTATAGGGCTAGATCATTTTTGTATAGGCTTAGTACTTGAATCAAGTCTTGTAATTAATATTTGTAACAGTCAAAATATATATATATATATGTGCTTTGAATCTATAGGTTAACCCCATATATATGTGTGTTGATTTGTGACTTGACAGGGAAAAACAATATACTTGGATGGTTTCCTGAAATTGACCAAGTGTAGGAAACATCTACGGATGAACATTATTGTTTATCCGTAGATATGTTTCTTACAAGATCAAATGACCAAGTGAATGTTCCTGCGGATGATCAAGGACGATGAAGTGAAGACTCCTACGGAAGAAGAATTTCCTACGGAAGAACAACACTCCTACGGAAGAGCAAATCATCTACGGAAGAACAAAAGTTCTGCGGACGACAAAGCTTCTGCGGAAGAACATTATACTTGTGCGATTGCTAATACCAAGAAGTCAAACAAGTCAACACAATCAATAACAAATCCCGAGAGATCCGGTGTTTCCTTAGCCGACTCAAATCATCTATAAATACGAGTCCTAGGTTTCACATCTCGTAGAACACAATCAATCAATATACGGCTGTCGAGTTACATCATTGTGCAACCCTAACCGTCGTCACATCAACATCAACATTATTCGATTCACTGAATTCGTTGTTCATAGTCATTCATTATTATTCTTTTGTAATCATTACTTTATAATTAATGAAATACGTTTGAATAATTATTGATTTCTCATTTACTGTGGTTCTGTGGTTGTGTTCATCATAATCATTAAACCAATTAAACGTCAATTAGTGATAATTCCGCGATCATTAAATTGATTTATTTTAATACTGGTAATTCCTGAATTGCGATCCTTGGATTCATAGGTGGTATCAGAGCCATTGGTGCTCATTGATTTAGATCAATTGATCTATCAGTATTAAAATTGTTTAATTGATTTTCAAACAATTAAATCAACGACTTGTCATTCAGCAAGCACTCTCTCATTGCTTGTTTGACTTAGATCTATATTCAAATCAATTGAATACTAGATCTGCGTCTTTGATAGATTTGTCGATTTTAGCATTTAAGTTTTAATTCATCCGTTTGCATTAAACATGAGTACTTTTGGTGGAGGATCTTATCAACCGCCAAAGTTGGAAATCAAAGCTGATTTTAAATCCTAGAAGATCAAGTTCAGGAATCATGTGAACTACACAGATTCTGACTTGTGGGAGTCCATCACTCAAGGTCCTTATATTCCACCCACTCTTGGGCCGGATTATAATGACAAGAATCAGCCAATCAGCACTAAGGACTTGCCACCTGATGATGTCAAGAAGGTCAAAGTCGATATTAAAGCATACAACTTGCTTAGTATGGCTTTGCCTGAAGAAATCTTGATCAGGTGTGAGAATTACAAAACAGCAAATTCCCTGTGGAAGATACTTCACACTCTCTGTGAAGGGAGTGATGAGATCCGAAGCATAAGGAAAGACACCCTTAGATCACAATATGAAACTTTTCATCATATTGAGGGTGAATCAATTCCTCAGCAACTCCATAGATTTATGCAACTTGTTACTGAGATGAACATCTTGGAGTTAAAATATACCACTGAGGAACTGAACAAGAAGATGCTCCACACTTTGCCTGAAAGTTGGAAGCAAACAGTCTCCATGTTCAAGAACACCATAGATCTTAAGACAACTGGTCTAGATACATTGGTTGCTAAGGTTAAAGCACTTGAACTGGATGAACAATCAAGAAACAAGAGTGTGAGAACTCATGTCTCACCTTATCACTTCAAGGAAGCCAAAAATGCTGGAAGTGCATTTATCTCTAATAATGAAGGTGATAACTCTTGTACTTTGAGTGATGATGAAGAAGAAGTAAGTTTTTATGCATCCAAACCCACTAAGAAATCATCTTAAAGTAAAAATCAAAAGGAAAAGGGAAGATCTGCAGAGAAAAGAGAGACATCAGCAACTGCAAACTCTTCTCAACATAACAAACAGTCAGAACCAATAACTGTGATATTGGATTCTGAAGAACAAAAAGCAGCCTTTGCAGCTTTTAGTTCTAGCTTTCAAGCATATCTTGGAAGTTCTCTTACATCAGCAAACATCTGTCAGCAAGACTTGGAGGAACTCCCTTCGGATGTAGTAGAAGAGATGGATCTACAATGGCAGATGGCAATGATTGCTTACAGAGCTAAGCAATATCTGTGGAGAAATAAAATCTGGCAGCAGCAAGTAAAACATCAAAGATTGGTGTTGATAAGTCAAAAGTCAGATGCTTCAAGTGCAATCTCTATGGTCACTTCTCTAGAGAATGCAACCAACAATCATCTACGCAGTATCAGCAGCAGTAACAACAATATCAGAATCAGCAATCAACCTCTCAAAGATCTCTGCATAGACAACCTCAGCTAATATCCCCACCAGCCACAAATACATCAGCAGGACCAAGCAATCCTAACGAGTCAGGGCTGATCATACTTCAAGATGGAACATGTGACTGGAGTTTGTATGAGAAGGAAGTGATAGAGGAGAATCAAGCATTAATGGCGCATATGGAAAACAAAGTTCCTCCTATGGCCAGAGAGGTAAAAGACAGGTTATGTTCATCATCATGTGTTGAGGAAGTTGAACGATATAGAGTCCATGCTCAACAATTGGCTGATAAAGTAAAGGAAACTATGATTTTAAATGAATCACACTTAAGAGAACAAAAATTATATCAAATCAAAATTAGTTCTTTACAAAAAGATTTAGAAAAATATGTTTCTGAAAACTACAGCCTAAAAGCCCAAGTTGAGCATCTGACCACTTCCTTAACAAAATCCATGGCTGATCTTGCATCCACTGAAGTGAAACTTTAGAAGTTTCAATTATCATCTCAACAATATGAGAAGTTGCTAAACTCTCATATTGAATCAAAGAACAGGTCCGGGTTGGGTTATAATGCTGTTGCATCACCTATTAATGATAACTACACACCTTTACCTGAAACAATGACTAACAATTTGTCAAATCATTTTGTGCAAAGCACCAAAATTGATATCAAAAACAGTCATACCAACAATAATGAAACTGAGATGAGTGAAACTGAATCTACTGAATCAGAATCACTTAAACATAATGAATCAGATTTTGATAAATATGATGACTTGGATGATTCTGATGAACATGATACTGATCAACTGAACATTGGTAAGAATGTTCAAGTTGAAACTGGTCTTCCGCGAGTTCTTGAAGAATCAAAGTTGCAGTACCCTCCAAAGCAACGAAACATGCTGAAGACTATTTGCAAGAGGATTGCTGAACTGAATGAAGGACTACAAGAACTGAATCTTCACAAGATTGATAGCTGCGGATCAAGCACTGAAGCACCTTTGTCATCTTCAGATAAAGGTAAGAAACAAACAACAAACAAGAATCCTCGGAAAAAGAATTCTGAGGAATCCGTAGAAAATCTGCGGAAAAAGAATTCTGAAGAATCCGTAGAAAATCTGCGGAAAAAGAATTCTGAAGAATCCGTAGAACATCTGCGGAAAGCAAAAATTGCCAAGTCCGTAGATCATCTGCGGAAGGCAAAAACTACTGACTCCGCAGAAAAGCAACGGAAGAGAGAAACTGATTCTGCGGACAAGGTAAAAAGAGAGACAAAAACATGCACAGAAAAAGCTAAATATCAAGCAACAAAAGGCAGCCAAAGACAAACAAACAACAGCTGATGATGCCCCCAACAAAAACAAGAAGAAATCAACTGATGCTTCAGCAAGTGAGAAAAAGAACAATAAAAAGAATATTGAATCTGAAGAAAATTCAGAAAAATATTGCAAATGGTGTGATATGAAGAATCACAATACTGATGAATGCTATTTCAGCAGCTATTGTTCCATTTGTAATATGAATAATCACATGACTGATGATTGTTTCTTCAACAAACACTGTGCCATATGTGACAAAAATAACCTTTCCACTCAGGAATGTTATTTTAATAAGAAGAACAAGAAAAAGAGCAAAAAGAAGTCACAAGTAGTATCATCCGAATCAGATTCACAATCCTCAGTAAGTGACAAAGAGACAAAGATTCAGAAAGATCAACAAAATTCAAAGAAAGGCTCATCTATTGCGGACAAGACTTTGAGGAAGAAAACACCAACACAGGCTAAGACACCACACAAAAAGGTGGATCTGTCTGATAAATAGACTGAAGTAATTGATGGTTTCTTTGACAACTTTGCAAAAGGAACTCCTGTGTCTCAATCAAAGCAGAAAGATGAAGAAACTTTCAAAACTACAGGATCTTCTTCAAAGTTAAGATACCAACCAAAACAAGCCACTTTGAAGAAAGACTCAGATAAGCATGAAAACACCCAGAAACCTAAATCATCTTCAACAGAATCATCCTCACCACCATCAGATCAAAGAGAAACAACTAATATTGAAACTTCAATATTAATTCATGAAGGAGTAACTATTGTTGACACATCTGGCAAACCCAAGACAATTAAGCCTTGGGTTGTCAATTCTAACTAATTTCTTTTTGTATGCAGGAACAATCATGGAGAGCTGACAACAAGTGGTATGTTGACAGTGGTTGTTCCAGACATATGACAGGAAACTGTGCACTTCTCCATGACTTCAAACATAAACATGCCTCTTATGTGGCATTTGGTGGGGATAAGAAGGGAGGTAAAATTGTTGGTGAAGGAATAGTAACTAATGGTGTTTTAACATTTGAAAAAGTAAATTACTGTGAAAATTTGCAGTATAATTTACTTAGTGTTTCCCAAATTTGTGATCAAAATTATTAACACTATTTGATAACACTAACTGTTACATTCTTAAGCCAGGTTTTACAGTTCCAGCAGACTGGATCCTTCTTAAAACATCAAGAAAGGGCAACACATATATCTTGGATATGAACAACACAACACTCACAAATCATGAGACATGCCTGCAGTCTAAATCTTCAGAAGATGAATCTCAACTGTGGCATAGAAGGCTAGTCCATTCCAACATGAAGAACATGAATAAATTGGTGAAAAATGACTTAGTCATTGGATTACCAAAGAAAGAATTTCATTGTTCTAATCATTGTTCTTCATGTTATAAAGGAAAACAACACAGAGTGTCTCATAAATCCAAAACAATTAACACTAACACTACACCACTCAAATTGCTTCATATGGACCTCTTTGGTCCAACCAATATGTTGAGCATTGGAAGAAGGCAATATTGTTTGGTGATAGTAGATGATTTCACTAGATTCACATGGGTCTTTTTCTTAAAACGTAAGAGTGAAACATCTGAAACATTAATGGACTTTGTGATCAAGATTGAGAATCAACTTGATTTAAAAGTTAAAATCTTTAAAGTGATAATGGAACAGAATTTGTTAATGCTGATCTGGATTCTTTTTGCAGAAATAAAGGGATAGCAAGACAATTCAGTGCCCCAAGAACTCCACAACAAAATGGAGTGGCTGAAAGAAGAAATAGAACACTCATAGAAGCAGCCAGAACAATGCTAGCTGATTCTCAGCTGCCCATTACCTTCTGGGCAGAAGCTGTGAATACAACCTGCAACGTTCAAAATAGAACATTAATTGTAAAAGAACATAATAAAACACCTTATGAACTCTTATTTAAAAGAAAACCTTTTATAGGATATCTTAGAGCTTTTAGGTGTCACGTGTCTGTTTTGAATACTAAAGAACAATTGGGAAAATTTTCTGAAAAAGCCTATGATGGTTTCTTTGTTAGATATTCATCCACTTCTAAATCATATATGGTCTATATTCCTGAACATAACATAGTTGAAGAGACTCCCAATGTTTCTTTTGATGAATCCATGTTTACTACAAATGTAAAAGGATCATCTTGGTTATTTGATATAGATGCATTAACTGAATCATTTAACACTGGTTATCTGATCAATGCAGGTGCTGCGGATACATGCTATCCATTTGTGCCTCCAATTTTGAATGAAGTGCCCCTGACAGCTGACCCACCAAGGGCACAACTTTCAACTGCACCTCAGCAAGAATCAAGTCAACAGCATGAAGTTACATCAGTAAATACATCCGCAGATGCATCAGTATCCGCAGATGTAAGTCCTGCCTCAGCTGCTGAACTAAGGGATAAAGAGGAGGTGTTTAATCAACCAACCATGCTTGCAACTCAACAATGTTCATCCGTGGATGGTGATGTATCTCCTACGGAAGTACAAAATGCCTTCGTAGATGCTGCAGTTACTCCTGCGGAAGAACAAAATGCTACTTTCGTAGAACCTCCTGCGGAAGAACAAAATGCTGCTTCCGTAGAACTTCCTGCGGGAGAAGACAACTCAGCAGCAACACCCACACAAGCTGATCCAAATGACCATGAGCCTTTTGATTATTTCATTGACTCAACTTCTCAGCTCACACCATCTGCTTCAATGGGTTTCTCAAACTTAGACTCCACAGTTCCAGTTGATGCTGTCTCAACAAGCAGAATACACAAGTCTCATCCAACAGACAATATCATTGGAGACCTGCATGCTAGAACCACAAGGAGCAAAGGAGGTGTGGCAAACATTTGTTTGTTCACCTGTTTTTGTCCCAAACAGTTCCTGCAAACATTATAGCTGCTCTAAAGGATAACAGTTGGATTGAGGCTATGCAAGAAGAACTACAACAATTCAGAAAACAGAAAGTGTGAACTCTTGTAGACTTGCCTACAGGTCAACATCCAATTGGAAGAAGGTGACTATTCAAAAATAAGCTGGATGACAGAGGTATCATCGTGAGAAACAAGGCTAGGCTTATTGCTCAAGGGTATACTCAGGAAGAGGGAATAGACTATGATGAAGTCTTTGCACCAGTTGCTAGGATTGAAGCTATAAGGGTTTTCCTAGCTTATGCCTCCTTTAAGAAATTCACAGTCTATCAAATGGATGTGAAGTGTGCTATCCTTTATGGGAAAATTGATGAAGAAGTCTATATGGCTCAACCTCCTGGATTTGAAGATCCTGATTATCCACATAGAGTATACAAGCTTGACAAAGCTTTGTATGGTCTTCATCAAGCACCCAGAAAGTGGTATGACACATTGTCATCCTTCCTGCTGAAGAATGGCTACAAGAGAGGCACCATTGATCAGACACTCTTCCTCAAACATGAACATCAAGATCTTTTGGTGGTTCAAATATATGTTGATGACATACTATTTGGATCAACCAACAAGAAGTTGTGCCAAAGCTTTGAAGACTTAATGCAATCTGAATTTCAGATGAGCTCCATGGGAGAATTGATATTCTTCCTTGGCTTACAAGTTCATCAGAAACCAGATGGCATTTTCATCAATCAAGAAAAGTACATTCATCAAATTTTGAAGAAGTACAATCTTGCTGATTCCACTTCATGCAAGACACCAGCTTCAACAATAGACAAGATTGTGCCTGACCCTGCTGGAAAATCCGTAGATCAAAGATTGTATAGATCAATGATAGGTTCTTTAATGTACTTAACTGCCAGTAGACCTGACATCATGTTTGCTGTTTGTGTTTGTGCCAGGTATCAATCAGACCCAAAGGAGTCCCATCTGAATGCTGTGAAGAGGATTTTCAGATATCTGAAAGGCAAACCTGCATTAGGACTTTGGTATCCCAAGGATGGAGATTTTAGCCTCTATTCTTATTCAGATAGTGACTATGGAGGGTGCAACAACAACAGAAAATCCACAACTGGTGGATGTCAGTTTCTAGGACCAAGACTTGTTTCTTGGCAGTGCAAGAAGCAAACCAACGTATCCGTGTCCACAGCTGAAGCTGAGTACATTGCTGCTTCAGCTGGTTGCTCTCAAGTACTTTGGTTGCAGAACCAATTACTTGATTGTGGTTACAATTTCCTTCATACACCAATTCATATTAATAATTCAGCTGCTATGTTTATAACTGCTAACCCAGTTCAACATAGTAAAACAAAACACATTGAAATCAGATACCATTTTCTGAGAGATTGCTCTGAAAAGGGTCTAATTAAGTTAGTCAAAGTAGACACAATAAATCAGCTTGCTGATTTGTTCACTAAAGCATTTGATTCTGTTAGATTTAATTTTCTGATAGAATCTTTGGGGATGATTAACTTAGAATAAATCAACAAAAGCATATGACTGACTTTGTGCAGAGTAATAGTTAAGGATAAATTAAGTGTCTGATAGAACATCTATACATGCATTATATCAGGGAAATGATAGTAGACTATACTTGGTTATTAAACAAAAACTCAATCTGACTTATATCATATTGATATGTGAGTAGGTTCATCTTGAGTGGAAACAAAGCTAAGAGCATGCTCAACTAAAAGATTCAGGTAACTGTCTGTGGGGATTCCATTTGAGAATCAGGAAGGTATGTTCTCTCCTGATGTGATCAAATCACTTACACAAGCACACTATGTAAAATACTTTATAATCTTCTATCTTTGCAATGTCATATTCCCTCTGTTTTGTGTAAACAAAGACCTGGGGATATGATCCAAGAGTATGATCTTCATTCTCCCTCTGTTTTGTGTAAACAAAGACCTGGGTTAAGTTCACCTCTGTTTTACGAAAGTAAAGACCTGGTGACTATGAAGATCATATCTCAGCTCTAAAAAGAATCACTTGTGCTCAATTGTACATCAATTCAAAGAGCTTCAACATCAAAGCATTCATGAGACTGTAATATGTCTCAAGATAGAACTTATAACTTAATGTACATAGTCATTAAGTGTGAAAAGTAGTGATTTGCCTCACCTACGGAAGACATACTCTACTGAAAATTGAATGTGGACCTCATGATAGTTACTGATTAACAAACTTCAAAACATGATAATCAGCATGCCTAGTTGATACATTGCTCATGTATGAATTTAAATGGATCTATATACTTACAATCAACTGTACAATGCATCACATAATCAACATCCGCCGAAACCAAGTCATAGTATGATCCCTCTATATATATGCATGCATGTAATTGTTTCAACACGATGTTTACTTTGTCCTATTAACTGATTTTCTCTCACTTAGACTGTCATATGCCTGTCATGCCTATTCACAACTTAAATTTATGATGAATGCAACAGTTTCACATTAATCACAAATTTAGGGAGAGTAGTTCATGCATGAAAAACAATAAAAAGCTGACAATTGATTTAGTTTACTTTGAAGGAATTGGAACTTGAGCACTAACTTGAATGCAGGATACAGGACACTTGCTTTCTTGTACTCAATTGCCATGCAAATAAAGTCAACAATGTCCAACATCAACAATTGAGTCTACTCAGTAGACATCATACATTTAAAGTTTTTAAAACATTAAGTTCCGAAGAAGTTTCAGTAATACTTCTCATCCGTAGAAGTAACAGTGAAATTTCTGCATCCGCAGAAGTCTCAGTAATACCTCATCCGTAGAAGTATTGTATGATTTCTGATTCAGCAGCAAAACAAATGCATTGTTTGAACTCATACATCTGCAGATGTTAAGACATCCGCAACATGTTAAGGTTCCGCAGATGTTAGGACATCCGTAGATGTTAAGGATCCGCAGATGTTCTGCGGAAGAAGTAATGCACTCAACTTGGTATGCGGAAAGGAATAAATGGGAGTGCGCCCAACATAATTAATAAAAGAAATTAATGTGTTCGCCTATAAATAAGGTTTATGACTCTTAGAACTCATTTTTACAGAGCACTTTTACACTTTTAACCTAGAAAATCGCCCACTTTCCCTCTCTTTCAAACTTTCAAAAAACATCCGTTCCAAGAAAACATAACATTATCCACTAATCGATTACTGGTATTGCTAAGGTAAATCATGTCTAAACATCAGTACGGAACTGGTTAATCGGTTATTGCCATTAAAACGATTCAACTGCATGTATGCTAACTCGATTTTCGTTGTTTACAGATGGCAAACAGATTCGCTAAAGAACACAATGTGTGCGCGTTCTTCAACGCTGATGATCCTGCAGTGGAAGGATGTCGAGATATCATAAGATATCTTCGACGATCCAGGCTCTTCTACGCCTTGACGGCCGAGCCTGTGATCCATCAGGCGCACATAATCGACTTCTGGAACTCAGCACGAGTTGAAGAACAAGGTGATGAGGAAGTGATTGTGGCTGAGATTCTGAATGAGCGTCTTCGAATCACTGAAAGCACCATACGAAGATGTCTAGAACTGGGTGATAGAGAGATAGGGCACCCCGATGTATTCGAGAATGAATACATTGAGAAAGTGTTCAATCTAATGGGGTACGATGGAGATTACGAGAAAGGGGAGATCAAAAAAGGTAGGCTGTGCAAACCATACCGATTCTTGTGCCACACATACCTGAAATGCATGTCGAACAGGAAGTCGGGGCTCGACAGATTCTCCAGGCACATTTCATCTGGAATAATTGGGATATTCGAGGGGAGAACTTATAACTACGCCAAATACATCTTCAACTGCCTGAGTGAACAAGTCAAACTACAGAAGAATGACAAGATGTACATGTTCCCAAGATTCCTACAACTTGTGATCAACTCAGAACTTCCAAGACCGAACAGAGTTGGCAATGTGTTTGTGCAAGCACACTTGGGCAAATCAGTGCTGAACAAACTCAGTGGGAAGTACCAGGGTGAGGACATGCCAATGTTCGCCCATGTAGTGGATGCCCAAGCAGACCTGCCACAAGAGTTGATTTGGGCAGATGAATCAGAGTCATCTGCTGATTCTGTACAAGCATCACATTCACCACTCCAAACACCACCACACCAACACCACACCTATCCAAACTTCACCACTCCATCATCAATCACCTATCCAAACACCCCCTCATCAATCACAATCACCAGCAAGCATCAACACCCAACCGATATCCCCAATTCACCACCATGAATCACCTCTGCTGATATCCTCATCTTCCACCAAAAACACTCAGCCAATATCTCCCGACCAACAACAATCACCATCACAGTCTCATTCTTTATCACATCACACTCAACCTTTCTCTCCACTACAAATTCAATCCCCTGTACAACCCCCACCAGAATCACCAAAACACCTATCACCGGAAAGTGCTGACACTGAACCTTTTGAGATAACTGAGTCTGTACACTCTGTACACTCAGGAGACACTGAGATATTATCTCAAGCCAGCAATGTTCCCTTCTCATCCACACACACAGAAAAACAAGTGTCATCAGCACATACTGAGCCCATAACTTCATTGAAAGATGAACAAATTGCTGATGAACACGGGGAAGTACAAGGATCTGCTCAGGATGTCATTGCATACAATGAAGATGACTTGAGTGACAGTGACATTCCTGTGAGCAAAAGCTTTTTGGTTGCTGAGTACAACAAGTTAGTACTCAAATCAAATAAGCGAAAACAAAGAATTCAAGAGCTGAAAGGTGTAATTCAAGAAAAAGATGAAGAGCTGATAAAGAAAGATGCAAGTTTAAAAAGGCTGAGAGAAGATGCTCTAAGCAACAATGAAGTTATTGATGCATTGTTGCAAAGACAACAAGAGTTGGAGGCATCTTTAAAAATTGAGCAAAACGAAAAGGCTGAGCAGATAAAACAAAAGGATGAAGAGATAGAAAAGCTGAAAAGAAAACTTTCAGCTCTGAAAACAAAAGAGGCTTCAAGTGCTGATCAACCAAAACAGTCGGGTGAAGCTTCTAAGCAACTGATTCCATACACCCGGAAAAGAAAATACTTTGGAGCAACCCAAAAGAAACCTGAAGATGAAAGCTCACCAAAAAGACAAAAACTTCCATCCCCTGCACCTACACCTTCAGTAGATGTGTCTACTGTGAAGGTATCATCCGGAGATGATGATGATAGTGATAAAGAGTGGGAGGAGCTGACAAGAATGGAGTCCCCCACTGGTGAAAAGGGAGGAAAGACCGATGATCTTCTAACAACAGCAGACATCATGGAAGAGAGACCTGATTCTAGCATGTTCATGACCCTCATCAACCATGGTTTTCCATATGACATGGTTGAGAGGATGAATACATCTAAGATGAAGAATGCATTGAAAGGGTTTGAGTTTGCAAGGTTCATAATCCCAAACTGTGATTATGAAGCCTTTACAATCTTTCAGTCATTAGAGAAACTTAAAAAGGATCTGGGCCACTGTGACACAGCCAAACTGACCAAGTACAACATGACTTCCTGGTTACAGGGCCATAATTACAAACCGCATGAGCTTAAAGGCAGAACTACTGGAGAATTGCGGAGGATGATGGAGCATGTAATGAAGGTGGAATTGGAAACATGTGTCAAATTCAGA
Source organism: Flaveria linearis (assembly GCA_024085815.1). Taxonomy (NCBI): domain Eukaryota; kingdom Viridiplantae; phylum Streptophyta; class Magnoliopsida; order Asterales; family Asteraceae; genus Flaveria; species Flaveria linearis. Next base: position 15,518,971 of record CM044013.1, read on the forward strand.
ACCACAGCTCCTCATCCAACAGATGACAAACAAAGCAAACTACCAGCTGATCCAATAACTGTGGAACTAAAGGATCAGCACAAAGCAAAGGATAAGCTCATCAGGGAACCAAGGGAAGTCATCCCAGGTAAAGTATGGCCCCTTGGTACCACAGTTAGAGAAATCACTGATTAGAAGTCCATTCTGATTCAGTTGTTTGATCATCTCACAACTCCCAACTCAGCTGAAGAAAATTAGATCATGGCATGGAAATATGATCAAGAGTGGGATTGTGTAGTGATCAAACGGACATCAGGAAGAGTTGAATACTTCCATGATGTGTTTTCAGTTCTCTGCCTTCCTGAGAATGATCTAAAGGACCTGCAAAGCCTTACCATGACAAATTATCCAATACATCCAAGGGGCAGGGACTTCTCAAGCAGAGTGGGTCAATTGAAAACAAAATTCAAAAATGATGTGATAATAGGAGCTAAGAGAGATGATGATGAGCACAGAAGAAGAATTCAAGGGCTGAAAAGATACAAGTCCAATGCCTCTGAATCAGTAGATGATGAATTCCTAAAGAGGGTTGGCTATAATAACAGAACATCAGCAGCCATCAAGCACATTGAAGGGACTCAATACACACTTCCTATCACTGAATGGGGATATGTAGAGAGGACAAAAGAACTGGGGCTGATGAGGAATGCAGAGAACAAACAAGCTGAAAAGATCAGGATCTTTGATCCTGCGGAAATCAAGTTGCTTCATCCAAGCTACACTTCCTACCTTCATGACAAATTCTTTCTGAAGCTGAGTGATGAAGCAACTCAAAATGATCTGTTCCTGCATGTTCACATGATACAAGTGATTGACAAACTTCATGCAAAGGCCTACAAACGACGCAGACATAATGCAGGCTTGCTGAAGGGAACAGAATATGCTGAAGTCACAGAACTTCGCCTCTCCGAACAAGATGAACTTGAAGTAGTGAAGAATGACAGAGTCTTGGAGACTCTCACTACAGAGGAGGATGTTCTGGGACTTGGCTTCGAGACTCTGAAGAAGATCAGCAAAATGGAGATCAAATACAAGTATGATGATCAAAAGGCAGCTGTATCTTACTTCTACAATAAAATGATAGCAAGAGTCAAGGAGCTTGCAGTTTTGAAGGACTGATTACAAGGAGCTAAGCCTAAGGGGGAGTATTGTTGGATCTAGATTGTATAGGGCTAGATCATTTTTGTATAGGCTTAGTACTTGAATCAAGTCTTGTAATTAATATTTGTAACAGTCAAAATATATATATATGTGCTTTGAATCTATAGGTTAACCCCATATATATGTGTGTTGATTTGTGACTTGACAGGGAAAAACAATATACTTGGATGGTTTCCTGAAATTGACCAAGTGTAGGAAACATCTACGGATGAACATTATTGTTAATCCGTAGATATGTTTCTTACAAGATCAAATGACCAAGTGAATGTTCCTGCGGATGATCAAGGACGATGAAGTGAAGACTCCTACGGAAGAAGAATTTCCTACGGAAGAACAACACTCCTACGGAAGAGCAAATCATCTACGGAAGAACAAAAGTTCTGCGGACGACAAAGCTTCTGCGGAAGAACATTATACTTGTGCGATTGCTAATACCAAGAAGTCAAACAAGTCAACACAATCAATAACAAATCCCGAGAGATCCGGTGTTTCCTTAGCCGACTCAAATCATCTATAAATACGAGTCCTAGGTTTCACATCTCGGAGAACACAATCAATCAATATACGGCTGTCGAGTTACATCATTGTGCAACCCTAACCGCCGTCACATCAACATCAACATTATTCGATTCACTGAATTCGTTGTTCATAGTCATTCATTATTATTCTTTTGTAATCATTACTTTATAATTAATGAAATACGTTTGAATAATTATTGATTTCGCATTTACTGTGGTTCTGTGGTTGTGTTCATCATTAATCATTAAACCAATTAAACGTCAATTAGTGATAATTCCACGATCATTAAATTGATTTATTTTAATACTGGTAATTCCTAAATTGCGATCCTTGGATTCACAGGTACTAAGGCAGGTCCAATTCTAATTCATGTGGATAATAAGTTAGCTATCCAACTTATGAAAAATCCATTGTTTCATGGAAGATCTAAGCACATAGATGTCAAATATCATTATATAAGAAGTGTGTTGAAAAAGGTTTGGTAGTGGTGAAGCATATTTGTGAAGAAGAGCAAAAGGCTGATATTCTTACTAAGGCATTATCGAGGCTAAGAAGCTGCTGGGAATAGGTGGAATAAAAGAATTAAGGGGGTGATTGTTAGTTTTAATTCTTTGTATTGTTTAGTGGTTAAAACTTTGTACTTAGATTGTATAAACTGAATAGTATAAGGACTAGTTAGGTAAATAGTTAGTTCTTTCTAACTCCTATAAATAGGTGGTGTAAAATGTATTTGGTATCACTTTCAAGTATTAATCATTGAGTAAAGTTAATTCAGTTTGTAACAATCTAATCATGTGCCTATTATGGTATAAGCAGTTGAAGGCTATGTGGTTCTGCTTGTGGTGTACACGAGCTGCTCAAATGTCTTGTGTGCCGGACTGTAATGTGCCCACCCATTCATCAGGTGTGTGTATTGTAACCATTGAATATGTTAATATGAAATAATATGATTATGTGAATATAAAATAGTGGATGTGAATTATGTTGTAATTAAGATATTTTTGGTTGGAAGTTGCATAGTGAAATGCTGGTTAGACGAGGGATGGAGGGAAACTAGCAATTTTACTCTTGCAATGAGGGATGATTTAAAGATGAAAAATTATTGACTTTAATAAACTTAGGTGTTGTTTGTTTTTTCTGCAGGAAAACGTCTACAGACTGCGGACCACATCTGCAGCAGAAGAGGTGGACCAAACGTCTGCAGTTTGCGGACCAAACGTCTGCAGTCTGCGGACCATATCTGCAGCAGAAAAAGTGGACCAAACGTCTGCAGTCTGCAAGAAAAAGACTGTTTGTTTTTTTAACATCTACAACAGAAGATTGTTTGTAATTAAACATCTGTGTGAACTTGTAGTCATCAAGTGTTTTCAGTGTTGGGGAAATCTATTTATAAATGGCATTAATGGATAAAATTACCAAACAAAACGCTTTCATTGAAAAAGATTAAAGACTTTCTTTGTGAACAATCAATTTTGTCACACCACGTATGAAACTGATGATTTAATCCTTAAAAATTAACATAATTAGAAGCATACAAATATTTATCCAATCATTCAAACCTTTAATCCAAATACTAAAAAAACAAATCACTCAATCAGCTCCAAAATGCAAATCCAAAAACTCCCCAAATCTCCAAACATCATTCCTGCCTAAATCTTTCTTGTTGCCAATTCATACAGTACTTCAATCAAAATCCATTAGCTATGAAGTATGAACTGAAACAATAAGCACAATGCAGTTGTAATCAATATTGTAAAGAGAATTTTCAACACCTCAGAAGCACCATAAGCCAAATTATCCCTAGAAACCGATTGACCCCGCCGGCCACCACCACCACCACCACCACCACCGCTATCATTCACTCTAGACAAAATCCTCCGGTGACCACCACCCTCCTCCTTCTGACCACCATTTCTCAAATCTGAACTCCTATTAACCAATCGACGTGGTGATGTCGCAGGAGGATGAGGGGAGGAGCAGGAGAGGCGGCGAGGAGAAGGATGAGGGGAGGAGCAAGAGAGGCAACGACTGTCGCGGTGATGTCGCGGTGATGTCGCGGGGGGGGGGGGGGGGGGGGAGGTCGCTGGGGATGGGGGTGAGGGGGCGCTGGAGGACGAGGATGGGGGATGGGGGAGCTGGATGATGAGGATGGGGGAGATAGTATGTGTTGTAGGTTATTTTCAATAAGAAGAGGTTGGAAGAGGAGAAAAGAGGTGGGTTTAGGTCTTCTCCAAGAAGAGGATGGGAAGACATTTTTTTAATGAAATGTCTTCCGAAAAACAAACAGTCTGAAATCTAAAATGTTTGCGCGTCCTCTTCTTGGTGAAGACAAAAGAGCCTAAGAAGCTCTTTTGTAAAAAAACAAACACCACCTTACACAAAGGCTATAGGGGGTGTTTGTTTTTCTGAGAAGCACTTCCTGAGCACTTTTGTCCACGTCGCGTAGACCACGTGTAGACGTAGAGCTCTGTAGATTGTTTGTTTCTTAAAAGACCTTTCATTAAAAAAGATCTTTCTGAGGTCTGCGTAACGAAGACACTTTCTATCCACTTCTAACCTCTTCTCACGTCTTCTAACATCTTCTAACCTTTTCTCCTCCTTCCCCAAAACAATTGACCTCCCCCATCTACTTCCCCCAAAACCATAGACCTCCCCAATCTCTTTCCCCTCACCACCACCGGCCAAACCGCCACCGGCCATCGTGGCCCAAACAGCCACCACCGACCTCCAACCCCCCATCGTACATCCCCCCATCGCCAACCTCCAGCCGCACAGACCACACCAGCCCGTCCGCCCTATACAGCACGTCATCGCCCCTTACAGCCACCACCGACCTTATAGTCTGTCGCCACCCCCTTACAGCTATTGTCGCCCCTTTACAGTCGATCGAAGAAGATGAGACAGATCTAAGTAAATCAATGGAAGCTTTTGCTTCTGATTCAGATCTATCGTCTCCTCAGGCGTTGTTATACTGATTTGATTTTGAGTTCATTAGCTTTTGCTCTTGATTTATGTAGTTGTTATGGTAGTTGTTTGTGATACATTTGATTTTGGAGTATTGTTAAAACCCTAATTTGGTTTAAAGATGGTTTGCTGATTTCAACTCAGTAGCTTATGTTTTTTGTATTGCTTGATAATAAATTTAGGTCCTTTTTGAATCATTTTGTTATTGATTGCTCTAGTTGTTGTGTTGTTTGATGGTTTTACGATGTCAGAACCTCAATTTTTTTTTGAATTTTGATGGTTTGATGAGTTTGGTTTAAACCCTTTTCGTTGATGAGTCTACATATGTTAAAAAACAAACAGTCTTTTTCTTACAGATCGCAAACATTTGGTTCACCTCTTTTCCTGCAGATGTTTACAGATGTGGTATGCAGACTGCAAACATTTTCCTGCAGAAAAAACAAACAACATCTTACATAGTCTAATAGTAGTGTTGTTTCACTTCATTTTCCAGTAACTTTAGTGGCACTTGGTATTAAAAAACATACTAATTGGAGAAACCCTTATAACACAGAAAAAGAAACCGCTTTAATTTGACCAAGTTTTCATTGATGTGACTCGGTGAATAACTTTATGTTGAGTACTTTTTTTCTTTACCATGACACAGGTTCCTCTGTGTTTGAAAGGAATTGGTTATTCAATGAACCCAACAAATAGCTTGGTAAGTTTAAGATTCATCATTTATTTGTTGAACTACTAGGATAGTATGAATCCTTTATGATATTTTTTGATTTATTAGTTAGTCATATGCCAATTATGTAAAGGAAATCTTTTGATATTCCTACTTTTGATATTGTAGGCTAGAAATAATATAAGACTTAAGGGCTGTTTGGTAGGCTCTGAATCATTAAGTGCTAGAAATACATATACATACATATACATAAATATAGATAGATACATACCTGAATAATAATTATAAGGAGAAGAAGAAGGAGAGTGATTATGATGATGGTCGGAGGAAGAAGATGAAGAAACCATGGCGGGAGGCTGCGCCGGCGAGGTTGGGTGGCGGCGGCGAGAAGGCGACGATGAAGGTCGGGGCTGCGACGGGGCGGTGGCGAGAAGGCGACGGTGAAAGCAGGTGGCTGCGATAGGAGGGAGGTAGGGAGAGGGCTGCGGAGGTTGAAGATGGGGTATTTGTGTCTCAATTTCCATTCAGCATCTCCTTATATCTGAACCATTCAGCACTGAATGGTTCAGTTCAGAGCTTTCTTTTTTTTTAAACAAACACTCAAGCCTCTTAACGGTTCAGAGGTAGCCTCTTAATGGAACCATTAAGAGGCTACCAAACAGCCTCTTAGTGTTTTCTAGCTCTTTTACATCTGTCCACCAACAACTATGCAATATTTTGTAATTATCTTTGACTTTTTACCAATAATATATTTCTTGGTTAAAGTGGAACTTGATAATATGTTTCGTGTAGATTCTTCAAATCCCCATCGCAGTAGCTCAAACAAGTGAGTTAATATTCTTATACTCTTATTGCTTTGATACAACCTCTGTAATGGCTACATCAGTTATATACATATATCTAGGGGTGTTCATTTTCGGATATCCGAAATTCGAATATCCGAAAATTTCGGATAGTGAATTTCACTATCCGAATCCGAATCCGAAATTTCGGATATCCGAAATTCGGATATCCGAAATTCGGATATCCGAAATTTCGGATTCGGATTCGGATATCCGTTCGGATATCCGAATTCAAAGAAATTTTGTATTATTTAATAAATTTTATAAAAATTTAATAATTTTTATTAAAGTTTTTATCGGATATTCGAAGTTTTTTTGTTAAAATGTCCTAAATATCTAAAAATATCCGAAATATATAATTAATATTTAATATTTTTAAATTTTTATAAAAATATTTTGGATATTTCAGATATTTCGGATATCCGAAATATCCGAAAATTCTGAAAATCACTATCCGAATCCGAAATTTCGGATATCCGAAGTTCGGATATCCGAATTTTCGGATATCCGAAATTTCGAATATCCGAATTTCGGATTTTCGGATATTTCGGATTCGGTTTCGGATTCAGATATTTTTGAACACCCCTACATATATCATAGTAACTAGGATCAACCCCCCCCCCCCCCCCCCCCCCGTGCGTTGCCGTGGGGTGATCTTTTTGTAACGCTCAGAAAACCATATTAACACAAAAGAGTAAGGAATCATCAACATGTTTTAAGTATTGAAATATCATAACAATTTTAAACATAAGAATACCTCGACGTCTTATGTCCCAACGATTTTACAAGAAGATAGTTTGGTTAGATATATACATAAAATACGTGATATACCGATCAATAATTGTAAAAAAACATATCTGTCAATTTTCATAAAGCAACTTAAGTACAGTAAAACTAAGTAACAAAAATAATATTAATAATAATACTAATACTATTTGGTCAATTAAGCTAAATAAAAATTTATAATGAATTCAAATGTTCATTAAAAACCAATTTTACGTTATGCTTAGGGAGGAGGGGGCACCCTCGGGTACTGGCTTGGGTAGGCGGGTACCCGCTCGGGTACACCGCCGCCACCCTTGCGGATACCCAGCAGGGTTGCGTTGGCCGGGTAGTAGAACCCGAGGATGTTGCCGAGTAGGGTTGTGTTCAAACGGGTGTTTTTGGTGGTTTTAGGTGAAAATAAAGTTTCAGAGTAGTTTAAGGTTGTATTTCCATTGTTTTGGGTGTTTTAGGGTAATTCAGGGTAGTTCAGGGTAAAAATAACATGACTGTGTGAGATTGGTGGAGTTTCAGGGTAGTTCAGGGTTGTGCCCCTTCCTCCCTTAAGAGGTGTAAGTTGAGGCTATTATGCAAACTATTAAATAATAGTGGTCAAAATAGAAATCACACAAAACTCACTGTGCAAACCGACATGCACAATTAATATATAGTAATATGCTTCTGAATATAGCATTGCATCTAGAAGATGATAAATAATATGTCGATAAAAAGTTTGATGATAATCCTTCTTGAATAGATGTGTGACATTGGGCAATCAACATTTCGTTACCGAACTTAGCAAATGGTTCTTCTATGAAAGAAGACATTTAAAGGTTAAAAATCTAGTAGTACTTTCTGCTCCCCCCTATTTTGGTCTCTATTATATTTTGCTCTTATAATTAAATATGATTTCCATCTCTTTCTCGTATCTATGGATTGGCTAAAGATTAATAATAATCTATTTATTCACTTGAAGGAAGAAATGCCATTGATGGCTTTGAGATATTCTATTATTCTCAAAAGAAATGTAATTATTGATTAGTCGCTTATAGTTTAACATATATATTAAATCCATATTTTCGGGAGTTCTAGACCTAATACCTGATACATGAAACCATACCTTAATCTGCTTGGTGCCTTTTTTTGTTTGTTTCCATATGGGCAATGATTGAAAGAAAAAAAAACCCAGAAGTTTAAAATTTTATTTCGGGTTGTTAACATCCTTAGGGAGAGGGCGGACCTTGAAGCAACTGGTAAGGTTGCCAGGGGCGGACCTACGCCTTAGTGAACGGGGTCAAGTGACCCCATTGAATTTTGAACTCGTAGTGTAACGTATAATACCGAATTTTTTAGTGAACCCATAGTTTTACAGGAGGTGAACCCATTAATATATTAAAGTTTAAAAGATAACACAAATGGAATCACTAGTTCACTGGTCGCGCGCGAATTTCTTTGCTTACTTGTGGTCGCAGGTTCGAAACCCGCAAGCTGCAGCTTGCAGCAAACTTCTTTTTTCTTTTTATTTATGTAAATTTACTAAAATAACCTTATTCTAATAACAAACCCTAACCCGCATTCTTTTTCCCCCACCCCATTCGACATTCAACCTGCTGCTGCCCGCCTGCCCCTTCCAAGTTCCATCGGAGTATCGGACCATCGCTGATTCGCTGCTGGCGCCTGGCGCTCCCCTTCCATCGCTGCGACGCGCCGACGCTGCTAGCTGCTGCCCCTTCTATCGCTGCGACGTTGCTGGCCTGCTGCCCCTTCCATCGCTGCTTCTTGGCTGTTGCTTCGTGGTTCACCGTTCACTATTGATTCTTGAAAAGGTTAGTTTTCTTACTTGTTTATTCAAAATCAAAATCTTTAACGTTTTCATTGTTAGACTTAACTTATTTTAGTTAATTTGTTTGTTAATTTGTGTAATTAGAATTTAGAAATCTAGAAATTTTTTTTTGTTAATTTAGGTGTTTAGAAGTCTGAAATCTATATTTTATTTGATATAATTTGGATATTTCAATATTTCATCATATTAGATAAACCTGTAAGTTTAAATTAGAGATTACTTTGAAAAATCTAAGAAGGCATATAAAGAGGTTACAACGCACCTTGAGTTATACGCAACAATGACTGACTCAGTGATTCAGAGCAACCATGTACACTGAGTGATCTTTCCATACAAGGCTCATTCAGTGAAGGGAAATTCTCACTGCTGCCATGCTGATCATGATTCCGAATCGACATACCATCACTGACATTTACTCTACTTGAAAATGGTGATCCCATAAGTAAACTCCCAACATGCTGTCCATCAAACATATGCACTGCCGGGGAATACATGGAGTTGTATGCAGATCCATGAGGCCCAAGTGGCCCACTCTTTGACTTGATCCGCCTTTGCGGTTGTTGACGCGAAGGCCTCAAAGCATCATCTCCTGCAACTGGACTACATATCCACCTCTCGACATCTTCCCACTTGGAAGGCAATGTCTTTCCACTATTATAAGACATCAATCCAGAACTCACTTGCCTTCTGTTACTATTTGCATGTAAAGGCACATGTTCTGAACTCCAACCTTTCTGCATCGCGCTGCTTACAGGCCGATAATTTGGCCTTACTGGACTCGGGAACAAACTAGTTTGCCTGCTTGAAACAGAGCTTTTCATAGCAAGTCTTGGAGAAGAAGCAATCACATTCATCCCTTGATTGTTCAGATCTAAAGATGTAGGTCTCCTTCGATCAGACTTCCTTAAAAGAATCTCAGTTCTTGACTTCCGATTTTGGCAATCTATACAATAGCAAGATTGATTTACTTAAGTAGTTAAGTGACAATCAGTATCCAACAGTAGTTGTTAGCATTCTGGGCATCAGATTCTAATCAACAGTAGTTAAGTGACAATCAGTATCCAACAGTAGGTGTCGATTGAAGATGTAATGGAACGATTCCCCCGGTACCCACCAGGCCACCAGCCCTATCACCCCTCGTCGCATACTGCTCCAGTGTTCCCTGTTCCGGTCGCGATATGCTGCTGGTTGCCCCGACCAGTGACCGACATCGTCCTGCTATCCAAACCTGCCCACCCATCACTGATCTGTTGCTGCTTGCCTGCTCACTGCCTCCCTTTGACCCTTCCCAGTTCCTACCCAATGCTGATCTGCTAACTGCTGCTGCTCACGCCTCACACCTCATGTTAATCTTCCATCTGTTGTAGTACTGCTCATTTAACCCTAACTCACAACCCTCGCCACACATTGATCGTCGATCTTCAGATTTGCTGGCTGCATGATTTTCACTTCTCTTTCAAGGTTAGCTTCTAACTTTCTTTGTTTATTTACACCTCTTTTCATTGTATTTACTATCTAGTTTTCTGTTTAGTTTTTGTTATTTTGTTTGATTGAGTTTACTATCTATATTTGTGTTTAGTATCTAGATTTAAACCCTAAAACCTTATCTGTGCTTTTCTTAGTGATCAATACTTTAATAATGTCTTGCCATATGAGGATTATAATCAAAACAAGTGAAACCAAAGGAAAATTAGATGTCAATAAAACTAGAATGTAGTTAACTTGTTGGTTGAGTTGTCATTTGGGTATTTAGAAATTTAGGATGTAGTTAATTTGTTTATTAAATTGGATATATCATTATATTACTTCTTTAGTTCATTTAGATTTAAAACCTAGAACTTTGTTTGTGTTTTTCTTAGTGATCAATACTTTAATAGTATCTTGCCATATGGGGATTATGAAGTGAAACCAAGTGAAAAGTAGGTGTCAAAATAACTAGAATGTAGTTAACTTATTGGTTGATTTATCATTTGGGTATTTAGAAAATTGGGTATTTCGACCCGACCCGACAACCCGAAAATTTTTATATTGTTTCGTTATAAATCAAATCATCAAAAAATAGTGACCCCATAGGAAAATATTTCTGGTTCCGCCACTGAAGGTTGCTGCTTTGTGACCTTGAGGTCATGGGTTCTAGCCGTGGAAACAGCCTCTTGCACAAAATTGTGCAAGGAAATGTTGCGTACATCAGATCGCTTCGCGATCCGGCCCCTCCCCGGACCCTGCGCAAAGCGGGAGCTTCATGCACCGGGTACGCCCTTTAACATCCTTAGGGACTGCCCTCATGGTATCGTGGTTGCCGAGATGTAGACGTGGTTAACCGCTAACATCTTACTCACTGTCAACGATAGAACCATTGAGCTTTTGTATCTACATGTTGGTAGCACTTATTAGATGGTGATTAGTTATTTAATTAGCAAATAGTTTTCACTTATGTAAATTCTGAATATATTTATTGGTGCAACTTTGGTTGCTCCAACAATTTTGGCTACTGCTCGTGATTTATGGTTAATAGATGGCAATTTAGTGGTACTTGAATTCATTTAAATTAACCCACAGTCTACATCTTGATTAATAATTAGTTTAAACTTTAAAGTACTCATGTTTGTGTTATTTGAATATTTGTAGATTCATGAAAGATCACTAACCAACATTCAAAATGACCCCCATTACCAACATGTCATCTATTCATAACTTTATGTGTGCATAACTGTTTCTTAGTAGTTATCTTATTAGAACTAGTGAAGTAGTTGTTGATCATATGAATTCAGAGGTATAGATTGTATCTTTTTTGCTTTTAATACTTACTTTTAGTTTAACTTTTTTGTATTGTTAAATTTAGACATGGAGTGTACCTGAAGTGTTGCGCCGGTTGTATGAATCACACCTGTTCTTGCTTAATATTTCTATTCCTTTCTAAGCTTTTTGTAGATTTCGATTAAATGTATTTAGATTTATATTTTTTTTTCAACAAGCTTTACGCCAGATAAATAGCTCAAGAACCTTCCCAATCAAGTGATGACTGGAATACAAAAAGGGTATCTGTTGGTAAAGTGACGAGAAAAAGAATTTAATATTCCCTGAGATCATTCCTCATGCTCATAGTTTGATGATTGATGTCTTTGACAACTATCTCATACCAAAGTATATTTAATAGTTATTTTCTTTGTATTCAAATGGCTTTTGTAGCATATTAGTCAACCTTACGTCATACTTTAAATGTGCAGTTTTTTGAGTATGTAACCTAAAGTCAAATAAAAGAGTTAGCTTATCAACTTACAGGGTATGTTTTGCTTCTTAGTCTGCAAATGTATGTTTGCACAGGCATCCGAAAGGTGATTACTTTATCAAAAACCATCAATTATTTATTAAAGATCCAATCTTGATAATTTCTTTTGGGTTTTGGTTGTTTATCCATGATTAGGTTTTGGTAAAGATCCTTGGGACTATCATTTTACAACAAAAGTTATTATTCTTTGTAGTTCTTTAAAGTTATTATTTTTTATAGCTCTTTAAATAGTCTTTAGAGAAAAATATAGCTTTTCGTTATGACATTAAACAATATGCTCTCTAAGATTTTCATTTTAGTCAATACGAGATGCTCTCACGTTTTAGTAGGTCAACAATTACTTATTTTCATTGTTCTGTGTTTCTTTTAACAAAGGTTGGTTATTTTTGTATTCATAAGTTAAACAAGTTATACAAACACATACAGGTTTGCCATTATTACATCAAGCTACCCGGCCACCGGATTGGTATGAAACTAGTTAGTACAAGCATTAACAAGTAAACTTGCTCAAATATCATTTTACTTGAAACTGTTTCGACAAGTGGTGAACAAAACAGATCATATTAAGGTTCGGTGAACTTGAAAAATGTAACAATATCACTAAATACAACATAGAAGGAATGTAAAGCTTAGTAAACATATATGGCAAACCCACATAATTGTTTTTTTCACTACAGGGAACAAATTTAAGAATAAAAGAACTGACCAGCCAAAAATAGTGAAGAATTTGAACTGACTAGTGCTCTCAGGTTCCACCACAAGCCAAATGATGTAAGCAAACAAAACAGTTTCTTTAGACCAAAGCAGGCATGTCCTTGAGCCAGGCGTCAAGTGGCTTACCGATTGAGTAAACAATGAAACCGATTTGCCTCAGTTTCTCACTGTCAACAACATTCCTACCATCAAACACAAAAGCAGGTTTCTGCATGTTGTCATATATCCTCTGGAAATCCAGGGTCTTGAACTCGTCCCACTCAGTCAAGATACACACGCCATGGGCGTCCTTGGTGGCTTCATAAGCATCCCAAACAACACCTACTTGCTTAACAGTGGTGGGGCTCATTGGCTGGAGGTGAAGAGGATGGTCCCAGTCAAACTTCTTCATAGAGAGATCTCTTTGGATTTGATCTTCGGTGACTTGTGGATCGTATATGCTCAAAAGAGCCTTGTCACCTAACAGACCCTTGCACACATCAATGGCTGGGGTTTCACGGGTGTCACCTGTGTCCTTTTTGAAGGCGAATCCAAGGATTGCGATTTTCTTGTTTGACACTGTGTTGAACATAGAGGCTACGACCCGGTTTACAAAACGGGTCTTTTGGTAATCATTGATCTTTATGACTTGTTTCCAGTATTCAGCCACTTCAGGGAGGCCATTGCACTCACAGATGTACACCAAGTTCAAAATGTCTTTCTGGAAGCAAGAACCACCAAAGCCCACACTGGCGTTTAAGAACTTTGCACCAATTCTTGTATCTTTTCCAACTGCATAAGAAACCTGGGTAACATTTGCACCTGTTGCCTCACAGAGAGCTGACATGGCGTTAACTGAAGAGATTCTTTGTGCCAAGAAGGCATTGGCAGCAAGTTTTGATAACTCTGCAGACCATAAATTGGTTGTGATTATGTTCTCTTCAGGAACCCAGTGAGCATACACATCCTTCAATGCTTTGATTGCTTTCTGGCCTCCTGGCGTTTCCCTGCCACCAATGAGGACCCTGTCGGGTTTGAAAAGATCTTGAATTGCAGTTCCCTCAGCAAGGAATTCTGGGTTTGACAGAATTTGGAAGTTAATTCCCTTGCTGTTATGTGTCAGAATTTTTTCAATGGCCTCGGCTGTTTTCACAGGGACAGTTGATTTCTCAACTACAATTTTGTCTGATTTTGACACATCAGCAATCATGCGAGCAGCGCTTTCCCAGTATGTGAGATCTGCAGCTTTACCAGCACCAAGACCGCGTGTCTTTGTTGGGGTATTGACTGAAACAAATACGATGTCAGCCTCGCATACATGCTTCTCTACATCAGTGCTGAAGAAGAGGTTTTTCCCTCTACACTGCTTCACAACCTCATCAAGACCTGGTTCATAAATAGGGAGTTGGTCGCTGTTCCAGGCTGTGATGCGAGGTACAGAAATATCAACCACTGCCACTTCGATATCAGGGCACTTGAGTGCTATGACAGCCATGGTGGGCCCACCAACATATCCAGCTCCAATGCAGCAGATCTTCACCATCTTCTCGTGTTCCTATAAGACAGAATTCTAAATAAGAATCAAGTCACTTGGTAGGCAAAAAATCAACATAAAAGAGGTCCATGGATGCATCTATCATCAGTAAAGCTCGAAATTTACATTTTGCTAGTAAAGTGATTGAAAAGTAACTTTCAACTTTAGATTTACACCCCTGTGACATTGATCTTAATGCTGTCCATAAAAGACAAAATTTTTATCCTCACACCATTACATGACTTCTAACCTCATGAAATTCTTTAATAGCCAACAATCAGAGACGCAAACAATCTAAGACATTGAGAAATGGTTTTCTAAAAGAAAAGGGTGACAAAAATGCCAACAGATCCATCCAGATTTGCATCCAAAATGATCAGCACAGACAATAATGACAAAAATGATGTCCCCTTTTGTGTTAGGTTTGACCAGAATGCCAAAAATGTTGTTCGATTCATTCATTTGTTCAATTAAAGTGAAACGAACAAACACAACAAGCCATGTTTGTGTTCATGTTCGTTTACAAGCCTACACATTTCCTAGAAACCAATCAAAGATCGAATCCTATAACAGACGCACCTTACTTGACACAACAGCTGCATATGAAAATCCGATAAGCAGAGGAAAAATTTTGGGTTTTATGTGATAAACCCTAACAGTCCAATAACAGCATTGCTAATTTCATCTAAAATTCCACCACTTAGATTGTTTTCAGGTAAATATTCAGATCTGCTCCAAATGTAAGCAACCATAAAAACTGTTCATTTCATCCAGTTTAAACCCAAAAAACTAAAAAATTCTAACTAAAATACGATGCAAATCCTAGATCACGTCAATCAAACACCACAAACAGCACAGATCTAAACAGAACACGTTCGATTCATAACCTACAGCCTACAATTCAGCTCACTAACAAACAAAACACCAAAAACCTTAAATCACCAAATGCCAACGGATCTGATATTCTGATCTACAAACACACCAATTGACTACACATCTGACGAATAAATCACTAAATGGATTCATATTTAATCCCAATGAAGAACACTAGCAATCGAATAAACCCTGAGATCGAATCAAATTAACACATACATAATCACGAATCGTTAATTTTACCTTTTAGATCTGCGATCGGAGTGTGTGTACAATGCGAGAGATCAGGTGTCTGTAGTATGAAACAAAGAAAGCGGAGACTTGTTTATATAGTCGTTTGAAAGTACACAATCCACCCCTGTGTTTTAAGAAATGGCATTTGAGTCCCTGTGATGTGACAGCTCAACGCGTTCACCTACACGCATTTGGCAGATGGAGAAGGAGTGGCCGAGTGGTGAAGCTGTAAAAGGTTTCTCCTTTTTCAAATTGGTCCAGTGAAATTGATTTTGAACATTTTGTACCCATTACGTTTTGTTATATGGCTTTTAGACCCAACAACTTTTATTGTAATAATATTATCATAATCAGAATATATTATTTGATTAAGATTTTTTTATAACTTTTTCTTTATGTATAATATCTTATGAAGTTTTTTTTTATTCTACATAATCAAGGTCTTGCGTTTTTTCATTCTAATTTCTCTTTCTGTTATCAATCTTTGATACTGTGATTAAATTTAGTTGATTTTCGTTATGATAGTAAATTTTATCACCGTAGTTATAGTTTCTATCACCATGGTTATGTTGTCATGCCCCTTGTAGTTATTATGGACTTAGATCTATCATCTGTCGTTTGTTACTATAGACTTTTTTTTATTGTTTACTTTTTCATGGGTTATTCTTTCTTGTTTTTATTGAGATTATATGTTCGTTTTATTCCTTCATATTCGTTACTTTTTTATACGAAAACCCGTTTCCCTTTGGATGCAAGTGTACTGGAGTATTAGATACAATATATTAGTTAAAATTTATTTATTGATTTTTTAGTAATATCTAATAAATTGGTGTCACTCTAGTATCAGATATCATATAATACGTATTCAATATCATATAACAGTGTTATGTGCCCTTGATGGCTTCATTGCCCGCCCCCTAAGTGGTTGGTGGTAAGGCAATTGTCTGTGATGAAAGTATCCACTTCAATCCCAAGTACATACATAATATAAGTAGTGTAGTTTAAACGGTCTCACTTTAAAAATATACCCTTAATGTTATGTATCATGTATGTGGGCTCATTTGGGGACAAGGCCATTAAAGCTTTGTTAAGAAATGATTGATAGATTAATAAAGAAAATATTGATATAGTCGATTATTTATATATTCGAGAAATAATTAATCGAATATATGGTATAGTCTCAAGTTATTATTTCTTTTTTAAGATTTATATAGTATTAATATAAGCTAACTTGAAAACCAAGATTTTGCAAAAGCGGTCCAATAGGAACATAGTTGGAATGGAGTCAAATCTAAGTCTCAATTGATTCCCCAACCAATTATATATTTTATATTCATATGAATGTTACCAATTTAAAATTAAAGATTAGGGAATTAAAAGTGCATGATCGAAAACTGAAAACACAACACTAATTCAAACATGACATGAAATTGTGTCCACACAAACCTAAAGGCGTCAACAATTGTAATGGTTGTCACAAACATGGCACCTATGACCTAAATTTTAATTTTATAAAAGTAATAGGCTTGAATGGGTCAACATGCGAATCTCACAAGACTAAACTTGTTCACGAATATTTAAACTGATACAATATCATTTAGACTTAATTATCTAAACTTGTCAATTTTGTTTTAAGTTTATGTCATGTAAAAAATTTAGATTTTTTTTTTGTGACTGCGTCAACCTCCTTTAGAAAAACTTAATCTAATACAACATGTGTGGTGATGGATTCGATATAAGGTTGTAAACTAGCTAAGCCGATCCGAGGTAGCTCGGGCTTAGCACTTTTAAAACCGAGCATAGCCGAACTGACTCGTGTGTCTTAACGAGCTCAAATTGTGAGCTCTCACTAGCCGAGCCGGTTTGTTTAAACTTTAAACAAATATATGTTTATTACTTTTTACACACGCATATATAAAAAATTGATTACTTTTACACTTGTTATTTTGTTAGTATTAACTCGTTTAAACGATGATATAAGCTTAGTATTTTAAGAACTATAATCATGTTTTACATTTTTATACTAAGTTTTTTCAATAGAAATTGTCAAGAGATCATATGTCTATGTTATATTTAAATAATATGACATATTATATATATAATTTATAATTTAGACTTTAATTTAGACGAGCTGATGAGCGAGTTCACGAGTCTGCTAACGAGCAAAAAACGAGTTGAGATGACATTGGCTTGGGCTCGGCTCATAACAAAAGAACCGATTTCAAGCTAGCTATTTTTATTCGAGCTTCAAATTAGCCACGGTTCACGAGCTTTTTAAACAGCACCGATAACAATTGTTCAACTTCGACATTTTGAGGGGTGATTTGTCATTATGGTTTTTCTCAGGGGTGGTAGGTGATTGTTTTACAACTCTACGTGCGTGTCGGTGATGATGAAGTTGGCTTTGAGTGTATGGTAGGCAATGTTGTTAGGACCGGATCGGACCGGCCGGTCCGACCGGTTCGACCGGGATTCGGAGGCCTGTCCGGTCCGGTCGAGGGTGGTTCGTTTTTGGAGCGTTGAACCGGCCGGTTCGAACCGAGTCGGCGGTTGGACCGGCCAACCGGTTCGGGTCCGACCGGATTTTGATTTTTTTTTTTTTTTTTTTTGATTTTAGTGGGTAAAAACGGGGTGTTAAACCATAAATTAGTACTTTGTATATACAAATATAGTTAAGTTTTATATATAACTATAAAATATATGTATAAATCATATATAAATTACTTATATTTAATTACATATATAAATATAATTAAAATATAGTTAAATCCGGTCCATCCGGTCCGACCGGTCCGACCGGTCCGACCACCAAACCAGTAAGCCGTCCGGTTCGACGTCCGATCCAGTTCTGAGAACATTGAATTGGTAGGTGTAATGGAATATACTTGCATAAAACGTGATCATATTCTTAAACTTTTATTAAACCTTTTCATTTTAAGTTTTAATAATATTATTTTTTATCCACAAACATATGTAATGTGTTTATTTACATGGTTGGTCAAGAAATTTATAATTTTTTAATGATTAAAACTGTTAACATATAATTTTTTATTTTATCTATAAATCTATTTTTTTTACTGGTTAGAGCAAAGGATCGAAAATCCTTATGTTAGTGGTTCAAATTCACTTTTAAGCAGGAGTTAATCTTTCAAGAGATCGAATATATTTTAACACATAATAATACCACTAGTAGGCTACAAGTCCTTTGATACACATTTACACATTTGAATCTTAGAGGTTAAAATTTACTATATTAGTTTTTGCATCGAATTGTTTTATTTTAATAATTTATGGGCTCTTTCTATCATCTATTAAAGGACAATGAATGTTGGGACGCTAATAAGACTACATCTAATTTAAACTCGGCTCGTTTTAACGTCTGCTTCTAAAGTTTGATCTCGGCTCGTATCTTATTTGTTAATTATTAGGTTGTTTATTTACATGCATATATTTGTAATTGAGATGGCTCGGTTTATAAACGATCCGGGTCAAGCCGGCTCACACGTCAATTTGAGTGAGTTTTGTTTAGCTGCTTTCAAGTGGCATTTAAGAAACGAGTTATTTAAACATCCATAGACTTAGTTTGAACAAGTAGACAACATATATTATTGGGTATTTGGCTAAATTAGGATATAAACTAAATTCATACGATTATTACGAAGTGACGATGATACGAATATGGGGACCAAACCATTCCTAGTCTATTCTAGAAGGGGCAAAGGGCACAATTCCAAAAGTGGCTAGGAAGTTAGTTAGAGGAGAGAGAGAATAAATAAGAGGGCATGATGTATGGTGAGGTATGTGTGAGTTAGTTTTGTAAGGCTCCTACGTGAGGTAGTGAGTGAGGGATTATCCCTGGATCATCTGTATCTTCCTTTCCAAGTTTTCTTCAATCAATTCAAGCATTCTCTTCTTCATTTTCATTCTAATTTCACAATTTTCCATTGTCATTCTCGGTTCACTGCTATATCAGGTATCGGTATCCATCATTGGTCCGACCTGCCATAGACCTGCCTTCTTCATTCGTTGTTCTTCCCATGGAAACCCGTTCTATTGCTCGATTAGATGCTCAGGAGCTTCAGATCAAACAACTCCAATTGGATGTTTCGGAGATCAAAACCACCCTACAGGGGTTGGAGGAGGATAAGCTTGCTGCGACCGAATTTCAAAAGATAGTCATTACCTGGATGACACAGCAAGAGAAGAAGGCGACAGCCGAGTCTTCAGGGTCGGGTCTCAATTCCGAGCACGTGTCCGGCTCCGCTCTTAAAGGTGGCTCCTCGGATTCCCCTTCCGGTCTTCCTTGGGCTGTGAAGAAGGTCAAACTCCCGGAGTTCAATGGTTTCGACCCACAGGGGTGGATTCAGAAGGCACAACTGTATTTCGACATCAATCAGACCCCGGACGATCTCCGCTTGCGTCTAGCTCAGTTGAGCATGGTAGGGGTAGCTCAACATTGGTTCACCATCATCACCCAAGTCCGGGATTCGATTTCTTGGAAGGAATTTCAATCCGAGCTTCTCCAACGTTTTAGTGGGTTGGAGATTCATAATCCTTATGAGCAATTGGCTACAATCAAACAGGCTGAATCGATTCATGATTACATCGATGACTTCGAATACCTCCTGTCGTTGGTACCCCGATTGCCGGAATCTCAGGCTTTGGGCTACTTTATTGCCGGCTTGAAAGACGATGTCAAGAAATGGGTTCGCCTTCATCGGCCGTTAACCCGCTTGGATGCGATGTATTTAGCCAAAGATGTCGATGGCATGCTCCGGCCGCCGACGTGTAATAGCTCTCTCTCTCGCTCCCGCTATCTCAATTCCTATGGGTCGACAGCTCTGGGCTTTTCAAATGGGCCTAATGGGTTGGACCGGCCCGATTCCAAACCCCCCTTCTCTCTCAAAAACTTGGACCGGCCCCTTTCTAATCGCACCGATTGGAGCCGACCTTCATCTTTGTCCCGGACACCGATGTTCCCCAATTCCGACTCTGGGCATCCTTCTCCTCGTGACCGAGGGGTCAATCGCTATCCCGAACGGAATGGGAGGATAGACAGAAGAAAGGCCTCTGTTTCCGTTATGGCCAGCAATATGGTCCGGCTCACAAGTGTCCGGAGGGAAAACTTCGTGTTTTGCTACTCGGAGACGATGAAACGGATTCCACTGATGGGGAGCATTGTCTATTGGAACCGGTTACTCCTTCGGAACCTTCAATTGCGGATGAGCAACCCAGCGGCACTTTCAATGCGTTGGAATCGGTGGGGCTAATACCCCCCACTGGCAGTGCCCAAACCCTTCGATTGGATGGTGCCCTACAGGGAATTCCGGTGAGTATGTTGGTGGATAGTGGTGTGACTCACAATTTTGTGTCTCGTCGAGTAATCGCTGCTTTGGGTCTTCCTTCCATTTCTTTTTCGGGTATTCGGATCAAATTAGGTGATGGTCATTTGGTATGGGTAACGGAATGTTGCACCCAACTTTCCCTTCGAATTGGGCCTTGTACATTTCTGATTGATGCTTTGGTCTTTGACACCGGCTCTTTGGACATCATCCTCGGCATGGCTTGGCTGCAATCTCTAGGCGAAGTCACACATAATTGGCATCGCTCTTGGATGCAATTTCAATATGAGGGTACCACTGTTCGTCTCCAAGGATTACTTGCCGGCCAATCGTCTCCGGCTGCCTTACAACAGTGGCTCTCCTTGGACGAATTACCGGAGTCAGCCTCTTGTTTCACTTTCACTTCCGCTCCTTCCCACCATACGCCTCATACTCTTACACCCCACCAACAGTCAGCTTTAAACTCCCTACTTCAGAATTTCGCTTCCATTTTCCTTCATCCTTCGGGTCTCCCTCCGGTTCGCTCACATGATCACTGTATCCGTCTCAAACCACTGATCCCATTTGCGTTCGTCCTTATCGATACCCTCACATTCAAAAACAGAAATAGAGCGCCAAGTTCATGAACTTCTAGCTTTGGGAATGATTCGACCCAGCACTAGTGCTTATTCAAGCCCGTCATTTTAGTACGCAAGAAGGATAATTCTTGGCGTATGTGCGTGGATTATCACGCATTAAATGCTGCTACTATACCCGATAAATTTCCCATTCCAGTGGTCGAAGAATTGCTAGATGAACTCTATGGTGCTCGGTACTTCTCCAAGCTAGACTTACGAGCCGATTATAATCAAATCCGAATGCGACCTGAAAGCATTGAGAAAACCGCTTTCCGCACTCATGATGGCCATTACGAGTACTTGGTAATGCCTTTCGGTCTTTCTAATGCCCCATCTACATTTCAGGCTGTTATGAATGATATCTTTCGACCTCTATTGAGGCAGAAAGTTGTTATCTTCTTTGACGATATCCTGGTATACAGCCCAACATGGGAGCAGCATCTGCTGGATTTACAGCAAGTCTTCTCCCTTTTACAGCACCACCACTTTTGTGTGAATCAGCAAAAGTGTTCCTTCGCACAATCGTCTATCGATTACTTGGGACATGTAATTTCCAGCAATGGAGTTTCAATGGATCCTAAGAAAATTGCAGCAGTCATGGACTGGCCTGTTCCCACTTCGTTAAAAGCTCTTCGAGGTTTTCTGGGCCTCACCGGGTACTACCGTAAATTCATCCGTCACTATGGGAGCATTGCTCGACCCCTCACGGATCTAACAAAGAAAGATGCCTTTCTATGGAGCTCGGCAGCTCAAGAAGCATTCACCCAACTCAAACAGGCTTTAGTGACATCCCCGGTTCTCCACCTTCCGAATTTTACCCATCCGTTTATGATCGAATGTGATGCTTCGGGCAGGGGTATTGGGGCCGTACTCATGCAACATAACAAACCCGTTGCATACTTTAGCAAGGCTTTAAGTGATCGCTACCTCGCCAAATCCGCATATGAAAGGGAGATGATGGCCTTAGTGCTCGCGGTGCAACATTGGCGCACTTATCTGTTGGGTACTCGATTTATTGTCCGTACGGACCAGAAGAGTCTCAAGTTTCTTCTCCAACAGCGCGTCTCCTCCCCAACTCAACAGAATTGGGTTGCCAAATTGTTGGGTTACACATTTGACATTCATTACAAACCAGGCCGTGAAAACCGGGCCGCGGATGCCCTGTCTAGACGTGCAGATGGGGGCACTTTCCATCAAGCTCTCTCCTGTCCTCTATGGCTTCAAGGTGCACAACTGCTCGAAGAAGCTAAAGCTGACAAAGGTATTCAAGACCTCCTTCAAAAACTCGCAGCTGACCCTTCTAAATTTCCTGGGTATACCAGCAAACAGGGAGTATTACACTATAAGCACCGTCTTGTCATCCCCCATAATTCTAAATTCATTCCGGCCTTATTTCATGAGTTTCATACCGCTGCTACTGGGATCATTCTGGGTTTTATCAGACATATCATCGTTTAGCTGCCAATCTTTATTAGTCGGGTATGACGACCACAATTAAACGTCTAGTTCGTGAATGCGATGTTTGTCAAAGATACAAGGCCACTTCTACTGCCCCAAGTGGTCTTCTTCAACCATTAGCCATTCCGGATGTTGTATGGGAAGATCTTTCAATGGATTTCATTGTGGGGTTACCCCCTTCGAAAGGTTTCACAGTCATTCTCGTGGTGGTAGATCGACTATCAAAGTATGCCCATTTTCTCCTCCTAAAACACCCCTATACTGCAAAAACAGTCGCCGAAACCTTCATTCAGGGAGTTATCCGTCGTCACGGCATTCCTAAATCCATTGTAAGTGATCGCGACCCCTTGTTCCTTAGTAAATTTTGGCAAGAGATTTTTCGTTCCATGGGGACAAAATTGCAAATGAGCTCCGCTTACCATCCTGAATCGGATGGGCAATCTGAAGTGATCAACCGTTGTCTAGAAACCTATTTACGTTGTTTTGCGGGGGATCAACCGAAAACATGGGCGATCTGGCTGCCGTGGGCCGAATTTTGGTATAATTCCACATTCCATAGCTCCACCGGTACCACACCGTTTGAGGCAGTCTATGGTCGACTTCCTCCATCTGTTTTACAATGTGTACCGGGCGAAATTCGTGTCGAAGCGGTGGCCCGGGAATTATCGGATCGTGACGAAGCTCTCAAGCAACTCAAACATCATCTCTCACAGGCCCAGGATTCCATGAAAACTCAGGCTGACAAGAAGCGTCGGGACATAAGTTTCTCGGTAGGTGAATGGGTTTATGTCAAACTTAAACCATACCGACAGAGTTCGGTGGTTACTCGTATTCATCAGAAGCTCGCTGCTAAGTTCTTTGGCCCTTTTCAAATTGTGGAAAAGGTGGGACCGGTCGCTTACCGTTTAGCGCTTCCTCCTACTTCAAAAATACACCCCGTCTTTCATGTCTCTCTCTTGAAGAAAGCAGTTCATACTCCCAGCTCCACTACTTTGCCACCTAAATTGGACACTGCTTATGTCAATTCTCTACAACCGGCTCACATCTTGGCTACTCGCCAAGTCTCTGAGGCTTCGGGATCCACGGAGCAGTGGTTGATTCAATGGCAGGGGCAAACAAAGGATGACGCAACTTGGGAAGATTCTCTTTGGATTCAAGGGCAATTTCCTCATCTAAGTCTTGAGGTCAAGACTTTTTTCAGAAGGGGAGAGTAATGATACAAATATGGGGACCAAACCATTCCTAGTCTATTCTAGAAGGGGCAAAGGGCACAATTCCAAAAGTGGCTAGGAAGTTAGTTAGAGGAGAGAGAGAATAAATAAGAGGGCATGATGTATGGTGAGGTATGTGTGAGTTAGTTTTGTAAGGCTCCTACGTGAGGTAGTGAGTGAGGGATTATCCCTGGATCATCTGTATCTTCCTTTCCAAGTTTTCTTCAATCAATTCAAGCATTCTCTTCTTCATTTTCATTCTAATTTCACAATTTTCCATTTTCATTCTCGGTTCACTGCTATATCAGGTATCGGTATCCATCAGACGAGTAAACAAACCAAAAACATTTACCTATCACAAACAATTGTATATCTATACACATATAATTAAAAATAAATATATAATAAATCAAGCCAAAATCAAACCAACTCGAGTTTAAACGAGCTGAGACAAGTTGGGTGGTTTTGTAAGCGTTTCACTCCGAGTTGGCTCGACTTATAAACAAACTACTTTCGAGCGAGCTTCAAACTATTTAACAACCCTATTTGCAGCTTTAAGGAAGATTGGTCCGCTCAGCAAAGCTTAGCTTTTCGGTTCCCCCCCCCCCCCCAAAAAAAAATGTGGTCGGCCTTATTACCAGTCTAAAAATAAAAGAGAAATCTTATATTTCCGCGCTTTCCTACGTGCGCATCTCTTTTTTAGAAAAAGATGAGGACGCTAAAGCTACACCTTAACAACCCTTCAAGC
Source organism: Flaveria linearis (assembly GCA_024085815.1). Classification (NCBI taxonomy): domain Eukaryota; kingdom Viridiplantae; phylum Streptophyta; class Magnoliopsida; order Asterales; family Asteraceae; genus Flaveria; species Flaveria linearis. The sequence continues at coordinate 15,543,770 of CM044013.1, forward strand.
TCAAAACCAATGTTATCTTTTTTTATCATTTTCAACCGTTTCTCTTTCTATAATTATTATATAAAGAAATCCAGAATGTTATCAGCATTTGAAAACACATTTTAACCTGTTTTATGTTTAGTTAAACTTTTCAAAGCTTTTAATTTGATTGGATGAAAATAAAATTTAACTAAGATCAGCCCATTTATTAGTAAATGAGTCAAGATTGCGTGCTTTAAAATCATAACGAACGGGAGTTTAACCGTTGAACAGAACTAGAATCAGAATTATTAGCATAATAAAATACAAATGCTATTGCACCAGCATGTTTCTTAATAGATAGATTTTTAGATACTATATCTGATATCTAGTTGTTGGGTGATAATAAACATGCTCCTTTAAAAACTAATAATAGTGTCAAATAGCAGACTGATGATGAGAAACAACACATGTATTTATTCATTTTGAAAACATGAAACATAACTCGAGCACGACTTTCTTAACCATTTATAGTGACTTGTAAACAAGTTATAAAATGAGTTTAAAGGGTTAATTTACTGGTCAGACAAGTCAACCAAACCCAACCTATATATTATATGAGTTACTGAGTTAGATATTACAATTCAAATACCTTATCAAGAAATCACATGAATATCAGAATTTGTAGGGATCCAGATGAATACAAGACAAATTCAGCTTCAAAGGGCATCAAAATCCTTAATAAAACATCTAAAAAACACATAGCAGTTATGATAAACAACAGAAAAACATTTTAATTCAACTCTAATATACTTGCTACAATTTCATCTTATTCATTCACACTAACTTCCCCATCCTCATATTTATATTAAAAATATTATGTTTTTGCTATCTTTTTTAATTAAATAATAATTTTTTATATTTTTATCATTATATTTTCTCTGTAGGCCACTCATAACCACTTTTATAAATATTAAAAAATTTATGAGGTTTGTACCGTGTTTTCTCAAATATAGAAAATCATGATACAATCCCCATAAATTTTCTTTTTCCTTCATTCACAACCACTTACATCCATCCCTCATAATATATGGCACACAGTTACATCAAAATAGAGAACCTAACGTGAATGTTCTTATATCTGCTCTTTCTCCTTTGCATCCATCTTTCTTGTATTTTTTTCTTCTCACTTTTGCTTGCTTCTTCAAGTGTACCACCATCTTTATCCTTCTTTTTCTTCCTCTTCTCTGTCGTCTCACCTTCTGCCTTGTCTTCTTCAACTTCAACCTTCTTTTTCTTTAAACCAGTGTTTCTGCAACATCTTCATATCGCATTCACCGGTTAATCCTTCACCAACAACGTCTTATAACTAGTCAACAACACCTCTAATGGCATAACCGCATACCAATTAAAGATAACTCTCATATTATCCTTCTCCCCCATGATCCCCGACCGAACCCTACTCAATTCTCGCATATGCTCACCCACACCAAAATCACCCTAAATCGACCCAACCGAAAACCAAAAACCAAAAACCAAAAACCGCAAAAACAGAAACCCAACGTTTTTAAAAACATAGAAACCAAAATATCAGTTTCTAGTTTATATTTAGGCTAAACCGAACCAAATCGATCCATGCATGCCCCTATATAAAAAATTTTCAATCTTAGTTTGTTTTATTAACTAGCTTGAGCATTCATAATTTACTAAAACTAGTATTAAGCCCCTTCCAAACGCGTAAAACTGTACCAAGTAACACCAATTACACACACCACCGTCAGTGACCATCATCACCCAAAAACACAATTAAAAAAGAATAAAAAAACAAAATAAATAAACTGAATGAAAAACAGAAGTAAAAATGTTAAACCACATAGGCAAAACGTATAAAAACTAAAAAAATAAAACCGAACAAAAAGTAGATGTAAAAATGTTGAATGACGCAGAGAATACGTAAAACATATAATACAATAAGTATGCGATCTAAGATCTGCGCATTGTGACGGGGCCGTTAAACGGAGACAAAAAAATCGTAAAAAAGTTGAACCATACACATACGCTGTGTCGTGTTAACTCGTAAATATAGGCCGGTATATAAAACGAAAAAATTTGTTTATTATGAAAAATGTCGGGGACACAGTTAAAAGTAAAAAATGTTTAGCTAAATTGTTAATTATGAATAAATATTGGATTAAAATAAAAAATTAAAGATTAAAAAATAAAAAATAAATATATCCACTAACACATGATACAACACTCTCAAGTTGAAACAATTTGATAAGCATGAGCTATCACACTTGTATACACAAACCGCTTCATAATTAGTATTATATATAATTATTAAATTTATTTATTATTTTCCAAAAACATTTAATATCACCTCATATTTGCCCTATTTTTATTTACTTGTATTTTATTCTTTTTTTAATTTTCTAATTTTTCTTTAACTTGCAAAAACTAAAAAAAATCGATTAGGGATGAATGATGACCCTCATATATGAACCATTGTAGTTTACTTCAAAAGCATAGGCAATGAAGATAGGATGAGCCACCTAATGTGTGAGTAAATTTACATGGTTGGACAAAAAATTTAAATTTTTTAATGATTAAAACTGTTAACATATAATTTTTTATTTTATCTATAAATCTATTTTTTACTGGTTAGAGCAAAGGATCAAAAATCCTTGTGTTAGTGGCTCGAATTCACTTTTAACCGGGCCAAGGGTTTAAAGACGGGATTTTAAAATTCAAGACGTAATCTCTCAGGAGATGGAATATATTTTAACACCTAATAATACCACTGGTAGGTTACATGTAATTCGATATGCATTTACACATTTGAATCTTGGAGTTACTATATCAATTTTGTAACAAATTATTTTTTATAAATAATTTTATGGGCTCTGTTTATCATCCATTAAAGGACATGAATGTTGGGACACTAATAAGACTACATCTAATCTTAAACTCGGTTCGTTTTGATGTCTGCTTCTAAAGTTTGATCTCGGCTCGTATCTTATTTGTTAATTATCTAGTTGTTTATTTACATGCATATATTTAATTGAGATGGCTCGGTTTATAAACGATCCGAGTCAAGCCGGCTCACAGTTGATTTTGAGTGAGTTTTTTAGCTTCTTTTAAGCGGCATTTAAGGAACGAGTTTTTAAACATCCATAGACTTCGTTTGAACAAGTAGACAACATAGATAATTGGGTATTTGGCTAAATTAGGATATAAACTAAATGCATATGATTATTGTTATTACGAAGTGGCAAGTAAACAAATCAAAAACATTTATCTATCACAAACAATTTGTTAATCAAAATCAAATTGAACATATCACCAAGAACAAACATCAATCAATATTGATTACAGTTAACTACTGATTACAGTGAAGGAATTGAATGAATGAAGAAGAAGCATTCAAATTCCCTATACACCTAATAATGACTTCTAACAACCTTATTACAAAATCACATCTAAACTATTAATGTTGACATTAATAGCCCTGAACTATACTCAGACTAACTAACACATTCAAACAACTTAGTCAACTGTACAATTGACTACATACTTTGATTTCAACACTACATACAACCAACTCCACCTTAGTGTGAATCAAAGACTTAAGAAATATGCAACAACCTTAAACAATGGACAATTTAGAACTTCCTAAAGCCTTGTCAACATGTCAGCAGCATTCTCATCATTGTCAACAGCCTACCACAACTTCTTGGAGTTAACAACATCCCTAATGAAATAAAGCTTCACACTGATATCTTGGAACGATCATGAAAAACCTAATGTTTTGACAGTTGAATAGCCCCAAGATTATCACAAAAAATCAAAGCATCCTTGACATTAAATCCCAACTCAGCTATAAAACCTTTAACCATAAGGCTTCTTTTACTGCCTCAGCAGAGCCACAAATTCAGACTCAGTAATAGAAAGAGCAACAATGTGTTGTAAAGAGGCCTTCCAACTCACAGTACCACCAAACACCTGAAAAATAACCTATCAAATCTACCCCTATCTAGATCTTTGGCAAAATCAGAATCTACAAACGCAGACACTATTTGATCATGAACTTCATAATTCCTAAAAAAGACAAGACCAATATTTTGAGTACCATTCAGATATCTGAGGATCACTTAACCCCTTCCTAATGAAGCTTACCATGGTTACTAAGTACCTACTAACCAATACGTGCAGCATACACTAAATCAGGTCTTGTACAGACCATCAAATACATTAAACTTCCAACTGCACTGGCATATGGCACAGACTTCATCTTAATTTCTTGATCCTCGACTTAGGTGAGTCCTGGTTTGATAATTTGAAATGCATAGCCAATGGGGTGACCACACTCTTACACCTATCCATATCAAATTAGACAACGCTTTACATATATATCCTTCTTGAGACAACTTTAGAGTTCCAGCTTCTCTATCTCTACAGATTTCCATTCCCAATATCTTTTTGGCTTTCCCTAAATCTTTCATATCAAACTCATACCTTAAAAGCTTCTTTGTATCCTATATTTGGGACCTATCTTTGCAAGAGAGAAGCATATCATCAACATATAGAAGCAAATAGATGTACTTCCCTACCTCATATTCTTTGTAGTATACACACACATCATAACTACTTAGAATGAACCCATGAGTGACAACATATTCATCAAGCGCATGTACCACTGCCTGGGCGATTGTTTCAACCCATATAAAGATTTCTTGAGCAAACATACTTTGTGAGTCTGTCCCTCCACCTCAAAACCAAGAGGTCGTCTCCATATATATATTTCATCTAAGTTTCCATGTAGAAAGGCAGTTTTCACGTCCATTTGATCAAGCTCAAGGTCATACCCGACCATCATTGACAGAACAATTCTAATTGAAGTATGCTTGACTACAGGAGAGAAATCTTCATTATAATCACACACAGCTTCCTGAGTAAAGCCTTTTAGCAACAAGCCTGGCCTTATACCTTGGTCCTTTACCATGTACACCCTTTTTAATCTTGAACAGCCACTTGAAGTCAACTAGCTTTTTGTCTCTGGGTTTATCAACCAATACCCAAGTCTGAATCTTGTGCAGGAGGTTATTTCCTCATTCATTGCATTTAACCATTTCTCCCTTTTCTTATGAATTGACTGCTTCATCATATGTCAAAGGCTCATACATACTTTCTTGTTCGCTGCACAACACATAAAAGCTGACAAGTCATGTGAAGACCTAAATCTAATAGGTGGAACCACCTGCCTTCGAGGCCTATCTTTTGCTATAGTATACCCATCTACGACCTACTAGATTCACCTGCAGAACTAGTCTCCAAGTTATTCCCAGAACCAGTGACTACCCTCAGGCTCCACCTCTAATTTGGACTTCCACTTCACCAGACTCCTCATTATATACTAATTACCTCATGCATCAATCACATCCTTATATAACACTTCTTCTCTAAATGTCACATCCCTGCTTACAATGACTTTTGCTTCAAGTCATCTAATCTCCAAAGCCCAACCTTAACCTTATAACTCCATATGGATACCCTAAGAAGACACACTTTTGAGCTCTAGGTTCTAGTTTACTGGGTTAACTTGAGCATAAGCAAGAGACCCAAAGACTCTTAGATGATCATATCTTGCTTGCCTCTCACCAGCCCACACTTCCATCAGGAGTTTTCATACCAATTGTTATAGAGGGTGATCTATACTAGAAATGCAGCAGTTGACAATGTCTCTTCCCAGATTGTTTGGGCAGCCCGAAGTCTATTACATACACCTAACACTATCAAGTAGAGTTCGATTCATTATTGCCACAAGCCCATTTTGTTGGGTGTGCCAACAATAGTCAAGTGCCTATATATACCATTTTGATTTACAAAACTATCAAACTTTTGGTTACAGAATTCTAAGCCATTGTCTGTTCTCAGTTTCTTCACCTCCTCTCTGTTTGAGTTTCAACTGTATCTTCCATTCTTTAAACTTATAAAACGTCTCATCTTTTGTCACACCCTCACTTATAGGAAACATGAGGATGTAACGGACGGGATCGTCATAACACATTGTTAATAATAGAGATCAATAATGATGAAAGTCAACATGTCATTACGTCACCCGACACAAATGGAGACATGTGTCGTAGTTAGTCAATTCCACGACAAACTAGTCATACAACAATTAAGTATAAATCCCACAACCGGGAAACAAAGTGAACATAATGCGGATAAACAAATAAAAATCTAGTATAATTGTTAAAGTCATCCATGAATTTAAATAATGCACAATCTAAAGTCATCGCTAAGGCAGCTCCCTAGCTATCCTCAATGATTTTTACCATGAAAAGATATGCTCAAAAGGTCAACATATTGTTGGTGAGTTCGTAGGTTTAAATAGTAAACAAAACTTGATGCTGTGTAAAGTTTGGTAGGACATGAGTGCATACAGTTATAAGCAAGTACTATCACATAAACAT